>ML407924.1:0-81667 GCA_005239525.1 Nicotiana knightiana | reverse complement strand
TATATATATCTATATATATATATATATATATATGTTCTCCATCCCCATAAAAACTATTCAAAACAATCTATTATGTGCTACTTACAAGTACAAGTAATTTGAGTCGAAAAGAATAAAGTTTTCTACATGGAGGAACAAAAACGTACCTCAAACGCCCGGGTGTATGCTCCGAATTGCTGGGCATATGCCTCTTGAAAATTTCGCCCCACACCATTGCCTCGGGGCATTTTTTGTGCGCCTCACCCTAGGACTCGCCCCGAAAATACCTTTTTAAAATATTAGTAGTAACTGATTTTGTAGGCACTCGGTTAAGTACAAAGGTGGAAATAAGCAACACATCACCCCGATAACTAATTGGGAGGTTATCTTATGCCATCATTGACCTAACCGTTTCTAGGAGTGTTCTGTCTCTTCTCTCCGCAACACCATTTTGTTGTGGAGTATTCAGGATAGTCAACTGATGAACTATTCCCTTTTCATCATATAACCCATTAAACTGCGTTAATAATTATTCACGACCACAGACAATTTGAAGAGATATTATCTTCTTGTCTAATTGATTTTTCACTAAGCTCATATAACGTTTGAAGTAACTTATTGCTTCTGATTGTGGGAAATTAGATAGTCATAAATGAAACGGGTATAGTCATCAATAAATGTGATGAAATGACTTTCTCCCTGCCTAGAACTAATATTCATAGGCCCGCAGATGTCCGAATGAACTAATTGCAAAGGATAATCGGCTCTAGTCGCCTGACCAAAAGGTTTTCTTGCAGATTTTCCAGCTAGACAATTTTCACATGTGGACAACTCTACATGTTCAATGTTGGAAGGAAAACCTAGTTTTGCTAACAGTTGCATTCTTTGTTGGCCAATATGACTAAGTCTAGCATGCCATATGTTACATCACTATCATATATATGTGAAGAAACAAACATAGAAAAACTAGCATTATTATTAAATGAATTATAATCCAAATCCATAATAATTAAACCTTCAGTCACATGACCATAACCAAATAAAGTTGAACCAAAAGTCAACTTGGCAGAATTGCCATAACAAAACAAGTCAAACTCAAGCTTAAGCAAAACTGAACTAAAATAACATTTCGGCGAATTGTTGGTGAACAATATAGTATTAGGTCTCGACCACCACATAGGACTAACTCGCATGTACCAATCCTTTCAACAAGTTGTTGTCCACATGTTGATACTCAATTTTTCCTCATATTTCTCAAAAATACATATATACCTTCAAAATAGTGCATAAGCATCATCAAGTATTTTTTCATAATTTTCTATAATTTTTAATCAATTTATTCCTGCATTTTTACTATATAAATAACTGTTAATTGCATCACAAATAATTTGATAATAATTTTTCATTTAATTTTCATCATCTATATCCATATTAAGCTTTAAATATTTTTGATATATTTATTATAATTATATTTGCATTCTAAGGCTAAAATTGCATATTTTGCAATAATAGGCCATATATATGCATAATTACATTATTTATACAGAAAATGGCTTTTTATATTTTATAATGTTGAGTAATTATTTTCATGCACAAATGACATTTTTTTACTATTAATTATTTTTGTATAAATTATTTTACTGATTTAATTGAGTATTTGAAATCTAACCCTTTTTCTTAATTAATTTCGGACCTAACCCAATTACCCCAGCCCAATACCCTAATACCCAATACCCAAATACCCATTAACCCAATCCCTGTACCCGTTTAAAACTCGTCCCAACACCTTTAAATCAGGACCGTTGATTTCTAAAATCAACGGTCCACAATCATCCCACCCCTTTAACTAACCTAACCCACCTAAACCCTAATCACTTCCACCGGCCCGTCGTCACCAAACACTCTCATCTTCCTCTCCCTCTCTTTTGAAACCCTAGCGCCGTAATCCCCATCGCCCCTTTGATTCCAATCCAGAAATGGAATCACTCGGTGATTCCTTACCTTATCTGGCCCCCTTTCCTCACTGGCTACCCATTTTTGGTGTTACCTAATTTGCTTGCCTCAAATGGCAAGAAGATCCTATAGAGATCGAACCCAGGTTGGTTCAAATCTCTAACCTACTGATTGTTTCCATCTATATTCATCATATTTTCTGTGTAAGTACGAATATCTTTCGTATCTTTCACTGATTCTTACTTAACCCTAAGGTTTGGATTTTCAGATCTTTCCGATTCAAACCAAAACTGGTTTTAACCTTATTGTTATTCCGTATAAATCTTCTTATTTTTTGTTAAATCTTTTTACTTACCCAATTTAGGCTTTCAAATCTTCTTAATCGAAACAGAACTGGTTCGGTTCTATGAATAACCCCTTCTATGTTCACTTTAACAAAATATTTGATTCTTTACTTCTGTTTTTATCGATTTTATAGCTTACCTAAAATTAGGGTTTCAAACATTTTATTTTAGGGCCAGATCTGTTTGATTATGTGTTCTGTGAATATGTTCTCGTCTACGTTAATCCTATAAATCATGTGACTCTTGCCTTTTATCTCAGCTGATTTTATGGTTTTACCTAAAATTAGGGTTTACTATCTTTTACTGAGATTTTGACTCTTTCTTTCTCGTATGATACTGATATTTTCCTTGTTCTGTTCTATTTACATTGTTATCATTATTTCTTTACCTTATTTTTCCTGGCATCTGACTGTTGATTGATTTTTATATGATACTTTCCTTATTTTGAGTGCTACTCACCTGATTACTCGTTGTTACGTCTGTTAATTGACTGAACTCTGACTTAAATTGATTTTGAGTTTAATGTCTTCCCTTATTTGTGTATGTTTGATTTTTTCTCTTATCTGACTATCGAATCGAATACTATTTAAACCCTTTCCCCTCTTCCCTTTAGACAGGACTCGAAATCTCATATTCTCACTAAAACTTAGTTCTTTTACTCTGATTCTGTTCTCATTGTTTCTGGTCTTGGCTGGACAAAAGCCAAGGCCAAATGATTCTAGAACTTAACTGTTGTAGCATATTTACTTGCTTTCTTGCTTAACTGGTAAGCCCTAATCCCTTGTCGTTTCATTCTCCATGTTTCCATAATCAGTGTTACTTGAACAACATGTCTTGAACCATACTTTCAGCATGATTCCACCTTTTATGCTCCTATGACTCTCTTATAATCTTATGGTTAATACTGTTAGTTTAAGATTAGCTATTTTTGAATAATATGAATCCTCCTACAAGCTAGCTTAATGTTTAACTTGTTTCATGCACTATTTACTGATCTTGCACCTGTTCTGAACTTAGCATCTTTCTGATACCATTAACTTAAAATTGGTTCATTAATCCTAACCTCACAGATTTATAAGGTTACTTAATGTGTCCTTCCCCACTTGTTCAACCAAAATGTTTGCCTTAACATGCTTCTGTGATTAAGAAATGGCTGTCCTGAATGTCAGCATGCTCACTTAGTATAATTAGGTCTCTTTGAAGCTATGTACTTCGCAAACTTTGCTGTTTTCTGAATGCAATTCTGTGTTCTAAACCTTGTTTCTTCAGAAATCAAATTGTTTTGAAATCTTCCCCTACTTCCTTTTTATATGCTGATTTTTAAAACCTCCACTCTTAGTCCCTTAGGTTATCAACCACCCCTGTGTGAGCATTACTCAGGGTCTACATGAGACTCCTGTGAACTCTGACACATTGGGAATTGGTTCCCAATCTCTTGTGAGCTATCTTCTGAATTTATGGTTCTGGTGTGAGCATTGCCCTGGATCCCTGAGGCCCTTGGGAACTTTGACACATCAGAAACCTGGATCTAATGTGCTATGGGTGAATCACTATGATGTGCCTCAAAGTTGTTATAGTTTAAAGGCCCGGTTCTCAGGTTTATTTGTGCCTAATGAAGGCTCCTTATAGTATATCTTATTGCTACTGTGTAATTCATTTGCTATTATGGTCTGTAATAAATTTGTAATAAACAGATTCTAGGTATATTTAGTAAAGTTGGGGGATTTTCTTATTTCCTTTTGTTAAACTGGGTAGAAATCCTGCTTATAGGGTTTCAGCTATGCTATTAATTCTGTTCATTTGGTAAAAATTGTATGAGTTCTATATTTGTGCTTAGAAATCCTGCCTATAGGACTTTCGTTGATGGTATTAATTCTGAGTTCTATATTTGCATCATTAGAGATCCTGCCTATAGGGTTGATATTATAATGGCATTAGAAATCCTGCCCATAGGATCTATCAGTATATCTAATAGACGTGCATTAACAATCATTCCTATAGGATCCCACTATTTGATTTAATTGTTTTCGAGAAATGTGTACAATTCCTGCATGTATCACTGCTCACTAGATCTCATTCCTATGGGATTAAATAAATTCAATAATAGATACCATGCGTATAGGACTAAAATCAGTTTCAACCCTAGAAATCATGCCTATATCATCAAAAAAATCAATTTCTATTATAGATGTCATGCCTATAGGATCAAAATCAATTCAGATAATTAGAAAGCAAGCCTATATGACTAAAATCAATGCTTCACCTAGAAATCATGTCTATAGGTTTGTAACCATTAAACTTGTATAAATCATGCCTATAAATTCCATTAATTGGTTCTAAATTCAATCGCGGTTGTCAATCACTTAGTCAATATACCTGTAGGACCTAATAATAATTCTGGGTTTATATTTGTGATGTATTACTACCTGAAGTGTCCAGATTATACTGAATAAAATCAGTAGGCAAATAATAGGTCTTAACACTCGCCTTAATAAAACTGCCTCTGCACTCTGTTTTCTCACATAGATATCCTACCTATAGGACTTTAAGGTTAATAGTTTGTTGATTCGATTGCGTGCATTTGCTATTTTATGTATGAAGGTCAATATGAGCCTATATTTGATTTTTATCCGAAAGTACTAGTTGCTTTTGCTTGTCACTTAGATTTTACATATTTGATTAAACATGTCTTTATTATTCCATTAATACTTGCACACCCCTTCCCCTTCCCACACTATGTGAATTTATTTGCCTATTTTCATTCATTTATGATTTCTCTTCCCTGTTATTACCTTTTACTATGAAAACTGACTTGTCTCTTTGTTTTATTTATTAAATGCCTTTACAATTATTAAATACCACATTTTATCATTTTTCATCGTGCAAATACTTGACAACGTGTTATTTTCTTCTTGCATAAATCATGCTCAACATCATATTCTACTCGTGTGTAATTAATACCATAGAAACACTTGATGAGTGTCTGCGCTCTTCCTATATCACCCTTCTTGAATTTGGAAAGGCTTATTTGCGGTATAAATATTCGATCAGCGGTGCAATCGACGGTTCCGTGCCTTTCCCCCTCAAGTTGTCCGCTTGAGGGTACCAGTCTATACCTGTATAGAAACCTTACTCTGATAATAACTGTACATGCATCATGGTCAAACCTAGCATGTGTTAATATGTTGTCCGCATAATAACCCTTTAAGTAAAACCTTGTCCAAAGTCCACCGGGGTTTCCATAATCCCAACGGATTCAACCATGATATGTGCATTATTTGGAGAAATATATGCCGATATGCTAATCGTTAATGTATAAATAGTCAAATCCGGAGAGGGAAAGGGTCTAACCTTGTTTATTTTGCAGAAAATGAGGCACGAAGTCCCTAGGCTCGGCATGGTCCGAGATATACCACCATTATTGCTAGATTGGTGGGAGGACCTTCCGTCAATTGACAAAAATCATGTGAAAAGGTTCCTCGAAAACTTACCTTCCTTATTAGACATCCAACCAAACAACATGTTGATTGAAGCTGTTACTATGTTCTGGGACGGAGAAAGGGCTATATTTTGTTTTGGCAACATAGAAATGACTCCTCTTTGGAGGAAATAGGGGGATTCGCTGGACTACCTTGGGACAGTCCTGGTTTATTGGTACCGGAAAATCGCACCCCCAGGGGGTTTCTGAAAATGACGGGCTTAAGAAAGAACGACAACTTCGTATGTTTGAAGAAGTCCTACATACCTTTTGACTTCCTATATGAACGATACGGACACAACAAATCTTACCGTATCTTTCATGACGAGGTCTCCTCACCTCCCTGGGTTGGATTCATCGTAGGGTTTTCATGTTCATCGTATTTTTGCGTATGATAGTCTTTCCAAGAAAAATGGATATGATTCACACCAGACTGGCCATGGTAACCAAATCCTTTATGGAGGGTATCTAGGGACAAGCGTACACTATTGTTCCTATGATTATAGCAGAGATATATCGGTCTTTGGAGCGTTGCCAGAAAGGGTTCAAACATTTCGAGGGTTGTAATATGCTGCTACAGATTTGGTTGGTGGAACATCTCCAAAGAGGCCAATACCATCCAGAGTTTCCACGAAGACCATGGAATGATCACATAGCTTTTCATCACCCCAAAAGAATGACCTTTATCCCAGACAGGTTTGCTCAACCAGAGAATGCTACAGAATGGGTACAGTTTTTTGACAATTTGACCGAGGACTAGGTTCATTAATTGTTCGAGTGGTTCCCTACCGGTGAATTCATCATCAGATCCAGGGATGTCCCACATTTGGTATTGATCGGGTTAAGGGGCATACACCCCTATGTTCCTATCAGGGTCATGAGACAAGCTGGTAGAAAACAAGTCATACCGCGAGTCTCCAAAATGAGTCACTATAGAGCATATTTTCAAGATGATGACATCCAGTACAAATGTGAAGCTCAACACATGTGGCACTTGAAGGTCATTGTGGAAAAGGACACCATCAAACCATATCGATACCACGCAGGGCATGTGTATTTCTATCCATCATGATTGGACGATAGCATAGAAGGAATAGTCGATCCAGGGGTCGGTCGAGGAAACAAAGTCATAGATGAAGTTGTTGAAGCACAGGTGAAGTATAACAGACTGCGCAAAAGAGTTCACGAGTCCGAGGCCGAGCATTTGGAATAAAACAAGATCGATATGGAGGCAATTAATGAATGGAGGGAAATGGCTACTAGGTCAACGGAAAGGTTGGAGTATCTGGATCAGGGTTTAATGGAGTTAGAGGGGAAGATGAGGAAAAAATTCATATACTACCATAATGCCGAGGGTAACGAAGGAGGGCATCTATCAAGGGCATACCTACTACTGGACATGCGTGACCTGGGGAACCTGATCAATGGAGCCAAGAAAGCCAAACCTGGAGAAGGTCCCTTTGGACCAAGTAGATTAGGTTTATTTTTTTTAGAATTACTTTTCGAATGTAATAAGGCAAACACCATTAGTGACTTATTTATTTATTGTCGTTTTAGATTTGTCTTATTTATCACGTTAATGAAATGAGGCAATTATTTGCTTTAAATTTCTCCAAATCTACTTGTCACTAGGACAACTTCGGGCACAACGAGGCTCCCAAATTAGGACGCGAATTTATATTTCCACAATATGTGTTTAAATACTTCAAATACTTTTCCAGAATTCTCACTGACTTGGCTACCTTTTTTTTCTTTCTTTTTGATTATTCCCATTCCCCAAGGTTGGTTCACACATACTGGCATCATTAGAATATCGTACCAGATCCAGAGGCCCTTCACCTTCTCCTCCTCCAAGTAATCCGAAAAGAAAAGGAAAAGCTAAGATGGAAGATATGAGTGGTGTCAAGAAAGACGACGCTACACATGCTAAGAACATGGAAACTTCCGTTGGTCGGAGTACTCCGACACAAAATGATTTGGTCTTACGGTTGGAACAGAAAATACTTTAATTGCAAGGGGAGCTCGAGTAGATCCGTAACTTGAAAAACCTCTCCCTCACCCTAAACGTCCCATATATCAACCAACCAAACACCCAAAACCCAGTACCTCCTCAAAACACACCAAACCAACATCCACAAAATCCTCCCGCACCCTACCACTATGCAACACCTCCCCAAAATCCTAATCCTTTACCCGTACCTACACCCCCTCAACACCAGCATCTCCCGACTCAATATCCGTAAAACACTTATCACACTCTTCAGAATACCCTACAGCCTATCCCCGATCCTCAAAATTCAACTAATGATCACCACTACACCCAAACCCCCAGCATTCATCAAAATAATCCCATATATGTGAAACCTTACCCCACTCCACTCAATCAATCTCATATATACCAGAATCTGCGAGAAGGACCTGCTTATTTCAAATATGGAAGAAGAGCTCAAGAAGCTCACAAGCCGAGTCTAGGGTGTTGAAGGAGGTAAAGGAATTGAAGGTCTGAATTATGAGGACTTGTGCATTCAGCCAGACGTGGAACTGCCGGAGGATTACAAACCTCCTAAGTTCGAAATATTTGATGGAACGGGCGACCCAAAGGTAAATTTGAGAACCTACTATGACAAGCTCGTAGGGGTTGGGAAAGACTAAAGGATTCGCATGAAGCTGTTCATGAGAAGCCTCACTAGAGACGCCCTATCTTGGAACATGATTCAAAATCCCAAGAAATGGGATAATTGGGTAAGCATGGCATCAGACTTCATGGATTGATTCAGATTCAATACAAAAATTCACTGGATGTATTCTACATACAGAATCTCAAGAAGAAGCCAATAGAGACTTTCCGCGAGTATGCTACTCGGTGGAGTTCAGAAGCAGCAAAGGTCAGGCCGGCATTAGAAGAAGATCAGATGAACAAATTCTTCTTCAGAGCTCAAGATCCATAATATTATGGTCATTGAGAATCACAAGTTCTCCGACATCATCAATCTCGGAGAAAGGATTTAAGAAGGTATCAAAAGCGGATGGTAACAAATTTTGAGGCACTGCAGGCCACGAACAAAGCATTACAATCGGGAGGCATATCAAAGAAGAAAGAAGTAGGGACAATAATGGTAGCCCAAGGTCCAAAATCTCCATTCGTATACCAAACACCTCCACCCACATACCAACCTTCACCTCCCAGGTATCCTCAACCCGCCACTGCCTACCACACTTATAACACCCAACCAGCCTACTATCATTCACCACCAGTGTGATGACCCAAAAGGTCATCTCATGAATTAAGACTCCATTATAGGTTCATTAGCCTTAAAAAGATAAATTTTATTTACCTCGATTTGCATGCGCAGTCCGGGCGTGAAGCCGGAAAGCTTTTATGTAATAAATATGAGAAATAATAATTTTTAGAGTTAAAATTTTGGTTTTAGTTGACTTTGGTCAATATTTTTAGTAAACGGACTCGAATCTGTGTTCTGACGGTCTCGGGAAGTTCGCAGTAAAATATGGGACTTGAGCATATACCCCGAATTGAATTCTGAGGTCCCTAGCTTTAGAAATCAATTTTTGAAGAAAATAGTTTTTCTGGATTTTTAAGGAAATAAAGAAATGAATTAATGCGTGAACTCGTTGGTATCGGGTCCATTTTTTGGTTCTGGAGCTCGGTACATGTTTTTTATGATATTTAAGTCCTATTTCTGAAATTTGGTGAGAATCAGAATTGATTTGACGTGATACGGACATCCGGTTGAGAATTAGTGAAATTGAAGTGTTCTTGAGAAAAATCATGAGTTTTGAGGTTGAATCCGTATTTTTAAATGTTATTTTTGTGATTTGATTGCACGAGCAAGCCTGTATGATATTTTTAGACCTGCGTGCATGTTTGGTTTTGAACCTCGAGGGCTCGAATGTCACGACCCAAAATCCATAAGGTCGTGATGGCGTCGGACATCATTGTCAGGCAAGCCAACCATTAATTAATTGAAATAATTTCCGGTCTTAGCATTTATCAAATCATTACCTTTCACTTTATTACATAGCAATTAAATAAAAATTCCTTAAGTAAATACAATGGTTTGAATAGTCCTATTTTAGCAAATATATCCCAACACATCCCAGAACCCGGTGTCACAAGTACATGAGCAATTTTTAAGAATTTTACAATTTCTACAAAGCTTGTCCGAAATACAAGTGGACAAGGAAATTAAAATAATGTAATACAGTATGAGGGAGACTCTGTCAGCTGCGGATCGCCTCCGGATGATGCAACTCGCCTAAGTCTCCAAATCCTCCACATCGCTATGAAAGTACCTGTGCAATAAATATGCACAACAAGTGTAGCATGAGTACAAAAACAACGTGTACTCAGTAAGTCTCCCACCTAACCTCAGAGAGGTAGTGACAAGAGGTTGAATTAGACACTTGCTAGAAGTCAATTTAGTGTATTCAAGTGTGACGCTAAGCATGATTATCATATGCAATTTATTAAGTTCAGGAATAAATAATTTCAACTCTTTCCACATTTAACACTTTAAATCTTCATCATATTAATAACAATTAATCAACATGGGTGATTTGATCAAATAACAAATAATCAACCGGAAGGAACAACTTCTTCCAAAAATCTTTAATAATTTTAAATCTCTGTCATTTCAGTTGACAACTTAAAATTCTAGGCCAGTAATCAAGCAAAAATCATAGCAACTACGCAGAAAATATCATGCGCAAGCAATGCCGAGGGTCGAGCGGCGCAGACCAATAATAATAAACTGTGCACTGCCGAGGGTCGAACGACTGGAACCATAGATGCATCTATCTGCCTCGCTCTCGAATCGATCATGCGACACTGTTATACACAAAATAATAAGGCTAGCCTGCTCGCGAATCATACATGCGACTCAGGTGCTCATATGAATATACACAAATACAGGGTCATCCTGCTCGCGAATCACACATGCGACTCAAGCACCCAAAGTTAAACATGTTCACACAATAAGTCCACCTTTTTTTTTATCAAGAAAGTAATTTCTCATGAAAGTAGTAAGATTCTTCGTAAAGGAACACGAGAAAGAGCATTTAAATCTTTATTTTGAAACTCATTTTGCCAAGTTTAATGATATTCCATAAATGTAACCCTATCAGGTATACAATTATCGACGGAGGAATCAATTCTCTTTCTAGATGATTAAGAAAATGAACTCTAGTCTTCTTTGGATATTTTAATTACGATTTCGATTATATTAGCAGTTTAATATTACAGGCAGGATCACAGGTACAACACGTAAGGCATGCTAGTGGGTCCTAGACTACCCGGACATGGCATAATAGTAGCTACGCACGGACTCTCGTCACCCCGTGCGTATGTAGCCCCCGAAGATAATAGCACATACTTAATTAATTCACCTAGGGGGACAATTCCCCCTCACAAAGTTAGAAAGGAGACTTACCTCGCTCCGAAATTCCATAACCGGCTCCCAAGCCCTTCCGACGACTCCAACGGACGCACAACGTCCCAAAACTATCCAAATAATGGCAAACCAATGAAAATATAGTTTAATATTCGCAAAAATTCCAAATTATATAATTTCCCAACCCCGCTTAGTGAAATGACCAAAATGCCCTCGGTCCCACGTGCTCGAAATCCGAAATTTCTCGAAGATACATTCCACCCGTAGCTTTACTAGTTCAAATATACAATTTACTCTACATTCCATGCTCAAATTCGTGGCTAAAATCCAAATTACCATTTCTAGGTTTTCTTCAATATTTCCAAACTATTCCACAATTTTCATGTATAATTTCATGCAATTACCTTGTATTTAACTTAGAAACATGAAGGAGTTACTTACCTTGTGATTCCTGACGAAAACCCTCTCTTGAAGCTCCTCCAAAATCGACCAAACCAAAGAAGAAATGAAGAAATGGTCAACAATTCTCAGTTTTAAAACATTCTGCCCAGGCCATTTTTCGCACCTGCGATCCAACACTCGCACCTGCGATTCAGCAGGTGCGACCAAACCTCCGCACCTGCGGCTTTCCTCAGCTCAAGCCAACTTCGCACCTGCGCCCCACAACCCGTATATGCGACTTCGCAGGTGCGGAAATACCATCAACCCGCACTCCCAACCAGACCACCACTTCTTCGTACCTGTGGTGCCATAGCCGCACCTGCGGCTCCGCACCTGTGGCCAAATCCTCGCAGGTGCGGTCACACCAGATGACAACAAATTCCAGCCTTTCAATCCTTAACAACTTTTAACAAGATATCAACCTAGAATCTAGAGTTTTCGTGGTAAGCAATTGGGATTTTTGGGTAGAACTTAAGAACTTCAAATTTAGGAATTTAGACCTCGAATTGAGAACGGATTAAAAAACCAATTGTATATCCGGGCTCGGGGGAGAATGGGTAAACGGGTTTTGGTCCGAAACTCGAGTTTAGATCAAGCAGGCCCGAGGTCGATTTTGTCTTTTGATATGAGAACATAGGAAAACCATATTTTTTCATTAAAAATAATTCCTTTAGCAATAATTTATGATATTGAACCAATTATGATTAGATTCGAGCGGGTTAGAGGCAAATTCTAAAGGAAAAGATGTGATTGAGCAGTGAGTGGCCTGCGAAATTGAGGTAAGTGTTTGGTTTAACCTTGACTTGAGGGAATAGGAATCCCTAACTTAAATGCTATGTGAAATTTCATGTGTGTGGTGTATAGGTAAGGTGACGAGTATCTATGCACCACCAAATTATCTGTGTAGCATGTCCTCTTCCCTGTTTCCAATCTATTTTACTCCATGTCTACTTGTTTTGCTTACTTATTTGTTAGATATTGTTTCACTTATTTGGGAGTATTAATTGTCCCTTAACTTCATTGTGGTACATTAATGGTTGAGCTGGTTTACAGTGTTTTACGATACACTCCGGTTGTTTTCATTGTGAAATGATAATTGATGAAGTTCATGAATATTACAGCTTTCTACTTATAATTGTTGAGACATAAATATTGTGAAAGGCTTTGACCTAAATTGTGCAACCTTTTTTTTATAAATAAAGAGATGTGATTTTCTGGTGGGAGCGGGTTGCACGCCGCAACAAGGAGTAATAAGGGAGGATAGGTGGGATCGGGTTGCACGCCGCAACATGAGAAATAAAGGTGATATATATCGGGAGGAGCAATAGAGGTGGACAGGTGGGAGCGGGTTGCGCGCCGCAACAAGGAGCAACAAGGGAGAATATTCATGTTTTACTGATTATATGATAAAGACTGGAAAACTTACTGTTTTATTCTATTGTTCCCATACTCTTCTTTTACCGTTATTTTAAATTGAAACTTGGAAATTTTCGTGAGGATTGGTTATAGCTTATATCTAGAGAAGTTAAACGAGTTGTTTAATTAATTGTTGCAAGTTACTGTTTAATTAGTTTATTGTTCCCTTATTCCTTTATTATACATTGTATCCAGGTTATGTTATAAATGCCCTGTCGTAGCCTCGTCACTACTTCGTCGAGGTTAGGCTCGGCACTTACCAATACATGGGGTCGGTTGTACTGATACTTCACTCTGCACTTCTTGTACAGATCCAGGTTATGTCTAGAGTTGAGTTATCGAGTAGTAGTTGAGCATTCATACGGAGACACGGGCTAGATCTGCTGGCGTCCGCAGATTCCTGAATTTCTCTACATTATTTAGATTGTTGTTTTATTTCATTCAAAATAGATATATATATTTATTTTAGCCAAATACTTGTAGTATTCCTTAGTAGTTCGTTAATTGTGACTCCAGACCCGGGGTAGCTAGATATTAGGATTAGTTTCGAGTTTCATTTCATTAATTCGTACATTGTTCTTGATTCCTCTATTGGATAGTATTAGATTTTGCATTATTCTAAACTGATTTCTTGAAAATTCGTGGTTATATGTGATGTTTATTGCCTATTTGAGTGCCTAAAAACTGATTGGGGTGTTTAGAAATGTGATTCATGGAAGAAATGTTTCAGGCCTGAAACTGTTCTAGGGCTGGGGACGAAGGGTCGCAATTGCGATGGCCTCTTTGCATTTGCGATCGTCACATTTGCGAAGAGGTGGTCGCAATTGTGAATACTGGAAGCCCTTACCATCTTCGCATTTGTGAAGAAAATTTTCGCATATGCGAAACCTGTGAAAACCTGATGCCTTAGCAATTGCGAAGAAAATGTCACAATTGCGACATCAGAGAGCAGACACCTGTAGATTTGAAAATCTGAATTTTTTTTTCTAAGGCTGGTTTCGATTGTCCAATCATTTCTTTGGCATCTTTGAATCATTTTTTACATATTTCGTAGCCATACCACATTTTCACTTCTATGCTTTGTTGCAGGTACATAAACTGAAAATGAGCATTAACTCTGATAGATCCGCGCAAGACAGTCCTTTGGAGATTGAGGAAAATTATGACCAGCACCGATTCTTGTCACGCGAGTGCCAAGAACGGTATTATACCGAGTTAATCTCGAAGAAGTTTCTCCTAGAAAGTGGGATAGTGTTGGATAAGGTCTCAGAACGTCTTCCTGAGTTCTACCAGTGACTTGTAGACATGGGCTGGATCTATTTC
The DNA here is from genome assembly GCA_005239525.1 of Nicotiana knightiana. Taxonomy (NCBI): domain Eukaryota; kingdom Viridiplantae; phylum Streptophyta; class Magnoliopsida; order Solanales; family Solanaceae; genus Nicotiana; species Nicotiana knightiana. The sequence continues at coordinate 67,325 of ML407924.1, read as the reverse complement.
GCCCCTCAACCTTGCAGAGCCAATGAGAAATGGGTGAGGGAGTTCTATGCAAATCTCCCGTCCATTAGGTTGAAAAAACTAATATGAGGATTCACGGCAAAATAGTGCATTTCGAGCAGAAGCTGTGAACCGCGTCTATCACCTCCAAGACCATGATATGGACCCATTCCGTGCAAAAGATTGTGTTCTAGGGGATTGGTTGGTCTCCAAATTATGCCCGGGTGTGGATGTTCCTTGGGCAGTGAAAAAGAGAGGAATCACATCCAAGGAGTTCACTGCTGAAACTAAGATATGGCTGGCCATTTTATGCAGCCGCGTCTCTCCGGTGTCGAATATATGGAATGTACCTGTAATGAGAGCCCAGATGGTAGCATGCATTCTTAATGGTATTCCGCTCAATGTTGGTGATATCTTCATCAATGAACTGAGGGAGTATCAGAATCTAAACGGTCCATCACTGATATTGTTGTCCCTTATCACTGAGCTGTGCCAACTTGCTGGGGTTGAGGAGGATCCGGGGGACAACTGGATAGAGCCGAGAAAGCCTATCAACCCTTTAAAGAAAAGAGGAGAGGTCGGGTGTTCAATTCTTGATTCCTCAAAGTAAAGCTCACTTTCTCCCCCGGAGTTGGACTCTTCTTAACCTTCTTCCACTCTTTCAATTGATAGGCATAATGATCCTCAATCAATGATTTCTAAATGACTACCCAATATTTTCCAATAGATGGGTAGTATTTCCTCTTTATGTTTTTTTTTCAAATATGAAAGAGTTACCCTTCGGTTCGAATGCATTGGAGAGGTCAGCATGTTGAGGAAACTACTTGGGAGTCCGAGTCGGACATGCAGAGTAGATACCCCCACTTGTTTGCCAGTTCAGGTAATTTTCTATGCCCGTTCGAGGACGAACGTTTGTCTAAGAGGGGGAGATTGTGATGACCCAAAGGGTCATCTCATGAATTAAGACTCCATTCCAGGATCATTAGCCTTAAAAAGATAAATTTTATTTACCACAATTTGCGTGCACAGTCCGTACGTGAAACCGAAAAGATTTTATGTGAAAATATGAGAAATAATAATTTTTAGAGTTAAAAATTTGGTTTTAATTGACTTTGATCAACATTTTTAGGAAACAGACCTGGATCTGTGTTGCGACGGTCCTGGGAGGTCCGCAGTAAAATATGGGACTTGGGCATATGCTCGTAATTTATTTGACGTGATTCGAACATCCGGTTGAGAAATAGTGAAATTGAAGTGTTCTTGAGAAACATAATGAGTTTTGAGGTTGAATTCGTAGTTTTAAATGTTATTTTTGTTATTTGATCTCACAATCAAGACCGTATGATATTTTTAGACTTGTCTGCATGTTTGTTTGGAACCCCGAGGGCTCGGGTGAGTTTCAGATAGGCCACAAAATGTTTATACTTAGAAAAGTTTCATTGCTGGTGTCTGGTGTATGTCCAGGCCTCTGATATCACAATTTTGAGATCAGGATATCGCAAATGCGAACCAGGCCTGGGAAGGCCATCCTCGCAAATGCGAAGACTGCCCATCAAGCCCACTGGTCGCAAATGCGAAGGCAACAGGGATTTCAAAGGGTTCGCAATTGCGAACCCCTGATTGCATTTGCGATAACTGCAGCTGCTCAAATACGTTTTTAGACGGGATTTTCACCCATTTTTCAATTCTCTCAAACCCTAAACCTCCATAGGCGATTTTCCAAAGACTCAAACTTCTCCAAATCATAGGTAAGTGATTCCTAACTAATTCCTTTCAATCCTTAACAACTTTTAACAAGATTTCAACCTAGAATCTAGAGTTTTCGTGGTAAACAATAGGGATTTTTGGGTAGAACTTAGGAACTTCGAAATTTAGGAATTTAGACCTCGAATTGAGGACGGATTCCAAAACCAATTGTATATCCGGGTTCGGGGAAGAATGGGTAAACAGGTTTTGATCCGAACCTCGAGTTTAGACCAAGCGGGACCGGGGTCGATTTTGTCTTTTGATAGGAGAACATAGTAAAACCATAGTTTTTCATTAAAGTTAATTCCTTTAGCAATAATTGATGATATTGAACCAATTATGATTAGATTCGAGCGGGTTAGAGGCAAATTCTAAAGGGAAAGCTGTGATTGAGCAGAGAGTGGCCTACAGAATTGAGGTAAGTGCTTGGTTTAACCTTGACTTGATGGAATAGGAATCCCCAACTTAAATTCTATGTGAAATTTCATGTGTGTGGTGTATAGGTAAGGTGACGAGTATCTATGCACCACCAAATTATCTGTGTAGCATGTCCTCTTCCCTGTTTCCAATCTATTTTACCCCATGTCAACTTGTTTTGCTTACTTGTTTGTTAGATATCGTTTCACTTATTTGGGAGTATTAATTGTCCCTTAACTTCATTGCGGTACATTAATGGTTGAGCTGGTTGACAGTGTTTTATGATGCACTCCGGTTGTTTTCATTGTGAAATGATAATTGATGAAGTTCATGAATAGTACAACTTTCTGCTTACAATTGTTGAGACATAAATATTGTGAAAGGCTTTGACATAAATTGTGAAACCTTTTTTTTATAAATAAAGAGATGTAATTGTCTGTTGGGAGCGGGTTGCACGCCTCAAAAAGGAGTAATAAGGGAGGACAAGTGGGATCAGGTTGCACGCCGCAACAGGAGAAATAAGGGTGATATATATAGGGAGGATCAATAAGGGTGGACAGGTGGGAGCGAGTTGCGCGCCGCAACAAGGAGAAATAAGGGAGAATATTCATGTTTTACTGATTATATGATAAAGACTGGAAAACTTACTGTTTTATTCTATTGTTCCCACACTCGACTTTTACCGTTATTTTAAATTAAAACTTGGAAATTTTCATGAGGATCGGTTATAGCTGAGATCTGGAGAAGTTAACTGAGTTGTTTTATTAATTGTTGTAAGTTACTGTTTAATTAGTTTATTATTCCCTTCTTGCTTTATTATACATTGTATCTAGGTTATGTTATAAATGCCCCGTTGTAGCCTCGTCACTACTTCGTCGAGGTTAGGCTCAGCACTTACCAGTACATGCGGTCGGTTGTACTAATACTGCACTCTGCACTTCTTGTGCAGATCTAGGTTCTGGCCAGAGTTGAGTTATCGAGTAGTAGTTGAGCATTTGTATGGAGACACGAGGTAGATCTGCTAGTGTCGGCAGATTCCTGGAGTCTTCTCTACATTATTTAGATTGTTGTTTTATTTCATTCAAAATAGATTTATATTTATTTCAACCAAATATTTGTAGTATTCCTTAGTAGTTCGTGAATTGTGACTCCAGACCCTGGGTGGCTAGATATTAGAAATAGTTTTGAGTTTCATTTTATTAATTCGTACATTGTTCTTGATTCCTCTATTGGATAGTATTAGATTTTGCATTATTCTAAACTGCTTTCTTGCAAATTCGTGATTATATGTGATGTTTATTTCCTATTTGAGTGACTAAAAACTGATTGGGGTGTTTACAAGTGTGATTCATGGAAGAAATTTTTCAGGCCTGAAACTGTTCTAGGGCTGGGGACGAAGTCGCAATTGCGATGGCCTCTTCGCATTTGCAATCGTCGCATTTGCGAAGAGGTGGTCGCAATTGCTAATACTGGAAGCCCTTACCATCTTCACATTTGCTAAGAAAATTTTTGCATATGAGAAACTTGTGAAAACCTGATGCCTTCGCAATTGCGACATCAGAGAGCAGACACCTGTAGATTTGAAAATCTGAAAAGAAATTTCTAAGGCTGGTTTCGACTGTCTGATCATTTCTTTGGAATCTTTGAATCATTTTCCACATATTTCGTAGCAATACCATATTTTCATTCCTATGATTTGTGACGGTAGCATCCACAACGCCCTTTAAATCTAATGACGTACCTTGGGATTATGTTGCCGAAACCAGGAGGAAAGGGAAGACGAAAATGGAAGAGTCTGATGCTGCACAGGGGATGACCAGAACTGGAAGAATCTATACACCTGAGAATTTGGGAGGAATAAGTAAGGAAGCCACTTCCGAACAACCCATCATTGAAACCGGCTCGGATGATCTTTGGAGGAATGTAAAGGCAAGGGAATATTCTGTGGTAGACCATCTGAACAAAAATCCCGCCTAGATATCCACCCTATCACTGCTGCAAAATTCCGAGGCGCATAAGAATGCTCTGATGAAGGTGTTGAATGATGCGTATGTGCCCAACAATATCACCAGTGGGGGAAATGGCCAACATGGTGGGGCAAGTGCTGGAGAGCCACAAAATCACCTTTCACGAAGATGAGTTGCCACTAGAGGGATTGAGCCACAACAGGGCACTCCACATCATAATGCGATGCGAGGATAAGTTTATTGCCAGGGTTTTGATAGACGGAGGATCCAACCTCAACATCTATCCATTGACAACTCTAAAAAGGTTGGGCAAGGGTTTGCCTGAAATACGATCAGGGACTACGAATTTAGGCCTCAACATCGATGGGTCGCAAAGAGCCACAATCGGGGAAACCAATTTATGCTTGCAAATGGGTCCCATTTGGTTCGATGTTGAATTTCAGGTGCTAGACATATCCGCTTCCTACAATTTGCTGTTAGGACGATCTTGGATACATGCCGCTGGGGCTGTTGCGTCCACTTTGAACCAGGCTGTGAAATTTGAATGGAATCATCAAGAAGTAATCATTCATGGAGATAGGAAAAATTCCATTTATACCAATCAAACTGTTCCAGTCGTGGAAAATAGAAGGAAGTTGGGCGGAGAGACTTATCACCGCATCGAGCGCGTCAACGCAATCGGGAAAGATAAATGGTGGAGCAGAAAAATAGAAAGCATACTGACATGGTCGGGGTATGAACCCGGCAAAGGACTTGAGAAGAAACTCCAAGGCATTACCAAGCCAATACAACTGAAACGTCATGGTACAACCTTTGGGCTTGGGTATCCGTATACCTGGCAAGAATATGATGATTGGTCGCCACTATGGCGTGGTCCATATTACCCTCTTGAGAAACCAGTGCCGCATTTGAGCCAATCCTTCCATCAGGCTGATACAATATGGGGATCCGAAGAAGAAGAAGTGTTGGTTGCGCTGAGGAATTTGGTTTTAGAAGATGATGATATGGATTGCTGTGTGATAGTTGAGGACGAGGAGGAAGAGGAGGAAGAAGGCCTTACCATTCAGACAGTGGATAAGGGATCATTTCTCAAGAACTGGACCGCCACACCATCAAGGGCCCGATGAGTCCCGGGGTAGCAAGGCTGCTAGCATCGTTTATTTCTTGAGCACTTTGTTTTAAACAATATTTTCAGTATTTCATTTCGGAAAACATTATTTGAGTTATTGAAAATAGCTTTATTTGGCATTTTAATATTTACCAATGGCTTGTGTTTTATTATTACTATCTTTCTTTCATATATTTCTCTTTACAACATTATTATTTCTTATCTTGATGAACCAACGACTGTGACATGTAATGAGACAACGCAACACAAGGACAATGACTCAGAGGAAATAGATGAAGAGGATGAAATACCTGAGGAAATTATCAAAGAAGTTGAGAATTTTGAGAACAAGCCCAAGTCCAACCTGGACGAAACCGAGATAGTCAATTTGGGAGATTCTGAAACCATCAAAGAAGCTCGCATAAGCATCTACTTGTCACCGTCAGAGAAGGAATAATACACTCGTTTCCTGAAAGAATATGAGGATACTTTTGCATGGTCATACGACGATATGACAGGGTTGAGCACATCCATAGTAGCTCACAAGCTACCTACAAATCCAATATGTCCGCTAGTGAAGCAGAAACTCAGAAAGTTCAAACCGGACATGAGCCTGAAAATCAAGGAGGAAGTCACCAAGTAGATCAAAGCCAAGGTCCTCGGGGTAGTTGAGTACCCAATATGGTTAGCCAACATTGTACTGGTTCCAAAGAAAGATGGAAAAGTCATGGTGTGTGTCGACTATCAGGATCTAAACAGAGCAAGTCCCAAGGATGATTTCCCACTATAAAATATACACATCCTGATCGACAATTGCGCCAATGAACTCCAATCCTTTGTATATTACTTCGTGGGTTATCATCAGATTTGGATGGATGAAGAAGACGCAGATAAAACAGCTTTCATTACACCATGTGGGGTATATTTCTACAAAATGATGTCATTATGTATGAAGAATGCTGGGGTTACCTACATGAGGGCCATGAAAACTATCTTCCATGATATGATACATAAGTAAATAGAGGTCTATGTTGACGACGTCATCATCAAATCCAAGAAGGCCACAGATCACATAGCATATTTGAGGAAGTTCTTTGACCGACTGCGGAAGTACAATGTAAATTGAACTATGCTTGACCTAATTCCTGTTTAAGAGGAGATACGTAGGCAGCCCTGTGGGTTCGGTAACAATTCAATAAAATTTCCATTTTTCCCCACAATCAAAAACTGGGTCGTCCTCAAAATTCCGAAGCAAGTTCAGCCAACAACAGCTACAGAATAGCCAAAAGGTCACTTGGTTAACTAGGGCAGAATTTTTAGGAGGACCCTCAAAATTCTATGGAAAGGGAGGTTGCAATGTCTCTAATAATGTCGCGATTACTGGTTCATCTAACTAATTTCTAAATTGCATATTACTATGTCTTTGAAAACTATACATGCATGCTTTTGAAAATAACTTTACTTTTTTGCCAAATGCTACCCACGGTGACTTAAACAGGACATTCGGGCAAAGTGGACCAGAGCAAGCAAACAAAGACACAAACCAACCTCCCCCATAACACAACTGCTATACACAAGACACATTGCTATCTAAGAATACTTCATTTTTACTTTTACATTTGCATAAGGCTAAGCATTGCCTTCTCCTTGCATGAGGCTAAGACCTGCCTCCCCATTTTGCATAAGGCTAAGCATTGCCTTCTCTTTGCATAAGACTAAGCCTTGTCTCAATTCCTGCATGAGGCTAAGCCCTGCCTCCCTATTTGCATAAGGCTAAGCATTTCCTTCTCCTCGCATGAGACTAAGCCCTGTCTCAATCCTTGCATGAGACTAAGCCCTGCCCCCTATTTTGCATAAGGCTAAGCACTGCCTTCTCTTTGCATGAGACTAAGCCTTGTCTCAATCCTTGCATAGGACTAAGCCCTTCCTCAATCCTTCATGAGGCTAAGCCCCGCCTCCCTATTTTGCATAAGGCTAATCATTCCTTCTCCTTGCATAAGACTAAGCCATGTCTCAATCCTTGAATGAGACTAAGCCTTGTCTCAATCCTTGCATGAGGCTAATACATGCCTCCCTATTTGCATAAGGATAAGCACGGCCTTGTCTTTGCATCAGAATAAGCCCTGTCTCAGTCCTTGCATGAGGCTAAGCCCTGCCTCCACATTTTGCATAAGGCTAAGCACTGCCTTCTCTTTGCATGAGACTAAGCCCTGTCTCAATCCTTGCATGAGGCTAAGCCCTGCCTCCCCATTTTGCATAAGGCTTAGCACTACCTTCTCTTTGCATGGGACTAAGCACTGTCCTGAATCTTGCACGAGACTAAGCATTGTCTCTCTTTGCATAAACATAGATATTGCGCTATCTTAAGCCTTGTGTTATTCTCTTCTCTCGGGCTAAGCTCGGCCCTTAACTTTATGCAAGACTAAGCTATGTCTTGTTATCACCTTTAGCATCATGTCTCTGCACCTCATGGGCTGAAATATAGCCAACTTGTCCGAAGGCGTCATATTCTGGAGGCATCATCCTCATAGCCAGAAAACATCATGCCATGGCCTGAGGATCTCTCAAATGTTCCACATCATTATTCAAAGGTATCATGGTTCGGAGGCACCATTCTCATGGCCCGAGAACATCATTTCATGGCCTGCGAATCCCTTACCATACAATTCATGGCCCGGGACATTATGGTCTAAGGATGTCATCCTCACCATCCAAAGACAGTCTTCATGGTCCAAAGGTAATTTGCATCATGTCTAATTTTACGCAATAATTTATACTAATGTGCTTGCAGTATATTTTTGTAAATTTGCAGGTGATCCAGAAAGTAACCGTTATCCCAACAGGGGAGAAATCCCGCTCCGATTCCCATCAACATCCTTCAAAGTATTTCAAACATGACCGTTCGTTATCCGTTACCTAGTCTCATTTACCCATAACCGTTTCGAACCCCAATTAACTCTACCGGAACATTCTGTCCGTTCTTGCAACGACTCTATTGGTTTACTCCGTCATTGGATCCAGAACTACGCACAGCCTGATTCGGCAGCTCAAAAGCTGGAGTGCGGCCTATATCTTCCAAATCACCCTATTCGGTCAAAATTGGTCATCATGTCTTTACCCGAGAACTCTTTCATCCAACCCGGGTAAAGAGGGGCAGCTGTTGATATCCAATTTTCTCTCATATTTCTTAAAAATACATATATACCTTCGAAATAATGCATAAGCATCATCAAGTATTTTTCTATAATTTTCTATAATTTTTAATCAATTTATTCCTGCATTTTTACTATATAAATAATTGTTAATTGCAGTAAAAGTAATTTTACAATGATTTGTTATTTAATTTTCATCATCTATATCCATATTAAGCTTTAAATATTTTTTATATATTTATTATAATTATATTTGCATCCTAAGGCTAAAATTACATATTTTACAATAATAGCCCATATATATGCATAATTACATTATTTATATAAAAAATGGCTTTTTATATTTTATAATGTTGAGTAATTATTTTCATGCACAAATGATATTTTTTTCACTATTAATTATTTTTTATAAATTATTTTACTGATTTTATTAGGTATTTAAAATCTAGCCCTTTTTCTTAATTGATTTCGGACCTAACCCAATTACCCCAGCCTAATTACACCATCTCAATACCCTAATACCTAATACACAAATATCCATTAACCCAATCCATGTACCTGTTTAAAACCCGACCCAACACCTTTAAATCAGGACCGTTGGTTTCTAAAATCAACAGCCCACAATCATCCCACCCCTTTAACTAACCTAACCCACCTAGACCCTAATCACTTTCACCGACCCGCCGTCACCAAACAATCTCATCTTCCTCCCCCCTCCCCCTCTCTTCTGAAACCCTAGCACCGCAATCCCTATCTCCCCTTTGATTCCAACCCAGAAATGGAATCACTCGATGATTCCTTACCTTATCTGGCCCCTTTCTTCACCGACTACCCATTTTTTGTGTTACCTAATTTGCTTGCTTCAAATGGCAAGAAGATCCTGTAGAGATCGAACCCATGCTGGTTCAAATCTCTAACCTACTGATTATTTCCATCTATATTCTCAGCTTTTCTGTGTAAGTACGAATATCTTTCGTATATTTAACTGATTCTTACTTAACCCTAAGGTTAGGGTTTTCAAATCTCTCCTATTCAAACCAAAACTTTTTTAACCTTATTTTTTATGTTATTCCGTATAAATCTGCCTATTTTTTGTTAAATCTTTTTATTTACCAAATTTAGGGTTTCAAATCTTCTTAATCGAACCAGAACTGGTTCGGTTCTATGAATAACCCCTGCCTATGTTAACTTTAACAAAATATTTGATTCTTTACTTCTGTTTTTATTGATTTTATGGATTATCTAAAATTAGGGTTTCAAACCTTTTATTTTAGGGCCAGATCTGTTTGGTTATGTGTTCTATGAATATGTTCCCGTCTACGTTCATTTTATAAAGCATGTGACTCTTGCCTTTTATCTTTGCTGATTTTATGGTTTTACCTAAAATAAGTGTTTGAAATCTTTTACTGAGATTTTTACTCTTTCCTTTCTCGTATGGTACTGATACTTTCCTTATTCTGTTCGATTTACCTTGTTCTTATTATTTCTTTACCTTTTTTTTCTTCTGGCATCTGACTGTTGATTGATTTTTATATGATGATTTCCTTATTTTGAGTGGTACTCGCCTGATTACTCGCTATTACACCTGTTAATTGACTGAACTCTGACTTAAATTGATTATGAGTTTAATGTCTTTCCTTATTTGTGTATGTTTGATTTCTTCCCTTATCTGTCTGCCTAATCGAATACTATTTAAACCCTTTCCTCTCTTCCCTTTAGACAGGACTCGAACTCTCATATTCTCACTAAAACTTAGTTCTTTTACTCTAATTCTATGCTCATTGTTTTTGGTCTTGGATGGCTGAAAGCCAAGGCCAAGTGATTCTGGAACTTAACTGTTGTAGCATATTTACTTGCTTAACTGGTAAACCCTAATCCGTTGTCGTTTCATTCTCCATGTTTTCATAATCAGTGTTACTTGAACATCATGTCTTGAACCTTACTTTCAGCATGATTCCACTTTTTATGCTCCTATGACTCTCTTCTAATCTTATGGTTAATATTGTTAGTTTAAGATTAACTATTTTTGAATAATATGAATCCTCCCACAAGATAGCTTAATGTTTAACTTGTTTCATGCACTATTTTCTGATCTTGCACCTATTATGAACTTAGCATCTTTATGATACCATTAACTTGAAATTTGTTCATTAATCCTAACCTCACAGATTTCTAAGGTTACTTAATGTGTCCTGCCTAACTTGTTCAACCAAATTATTTGCCTTAACATGCTTCTGTGATTAAGCAATGGTTTTCCTAAATGTCATCATGCTCACTTAGTATAATTAGGTCTCTTTGAAGCTATGTACTTTGAAAACTTTGCTATTTTCTGAATGCAATTCTGTGTTCTAAACCTTGTTTCTTCTGAAATCAAACTATTTTGAAATCTGCCCCTACTTCCTTTTTATATGCTAATTTTTAAAACCTCCACTCTTAGTCCCTCAGGTTCTCAACCACCCTAGTGTGAGTACTACTCAGGGTCCACATGAGACTTCTGTGAACTCTGACACACTGGGAATTGGTTCCCAATCACTTGTGAGCTTTCTTCTGAATGTGTGGTTCTGTTGTGAGAATTGCCCTGGGTCTTGAGGCCCTTGGGAACATTGACATATCAGAAACCTGGTTCTAATGTGCTATGGGTAAATCATTATGCTGTGCCTCAAAGTTGTTATGGTTGAAAGGCATGTTCCCAGGTTTATTTGGTCCTAATGAAGGCTCCCTATAGTATATCTTATTGCTATTGTATAATTCATTTGTTATTCTAGTCTGTAATAAATTTGTAATAAATATATTTTGGGGATATTTAGTAAAGTTGGGGGTTTTTCTTATTTCCTTTTGTCAAACTGGGTAGAAATCTTGCCTATAGGGTTTCACCTATGCTGTTAATTCTATTCATTTGGTAAAAAATTTATGAGTTCTATATTTGTGCTTAAAAATCCTGCCTAGAGAACTTTCGTTGATGGTATTAATTTTGAGTTCTATATTTGCATCATTAGAGATCCTGCCTATAGGGTTGATATTATAATGGCATTAGAAATCTTGCCCATAGGATTCATCAATATGTCTAACAGACGTGCATTAGCAATCATGCCTATATGATCCCACTATTTGATTTAATTGTTTTCTAGCAATGTGTACAATTCCTGCATGTATTACTGCTCACTAGATGTCATGCCTATGGGGTTAAATAAATTCAATAGTAGATATTATGCCTATAGGACTTAAATCAGTTTCAACCCTAGAAATCATGCTTATAGGATCAAAAAAATCAATTCAGATGATAGATTCCATGCCTATAGGACTAAAATCAGTTTCAACCCTAGAAATCGTGCCTATAGGATCAAAAAAATCAATTCAGATGACAAATGCCATTCCTATAGGATCAAAATCAATTTTGATAATTAGAAAGCATGCCTATATGACTAAAATCAGTGCTACACCTAGAAATCATGTTTATAGGCCTGTAACCATTAAACTTGTAGAAATCATGCCTATAGGATTCCATTAATTGGTTCTGAACTCAATCGCCATTGTCAATCACTTAGGCAATATACCTGTAGGACTTAATAGTAATTATGAGTTTATATCTGTGATGTATTACTGCCTGAAGTGCCCATATTATACTGAATAAAATCAGTAGGCAAAAAACAGGTCTTAACACTCACCTTAATAAAACTGCCTCTGCGCTCTATTTTCTCACATAGATATCCTGCCTATAGGACTTTAAGGTTAATAAATTTTTGTGATTCGATTGCGTGCATTTGCTGTTTTATGTGTGGAGGTCAATATGAGCCTATATTTGTTTTTTATCCGAATGTCCTAATTGCTTTTTCTTGTCGCCTAGATTTTATATTTTTGAGCAACATAGGATGGGTCTGGAACTATCCCAAATAGGGGTCCTAATACCTCCAGGGCCATAGATAACGGACGGGTAGTGCACGCATAGGGAACGAGATAGAACCAACTAGAACGCTTAAGTAACGACTTAAAGATAGTAATCGGGTAATACGGAGATGATAGTCCGTATGCTAAGTACTATGAGTAACACCCCGACTTGAGGGGGTTACAAAGTATTGCACGGGGTGATCCTATATGCTAAAAAACTTAGGACCCCCCCCCCCCTTTATTCCTGTTTTAAAATAAATCGAGTACTTTATTTGTCCAAATTTCTTTTTTCCCCTTAGACTAATTCGCTTAATTTAAGTTCGGTCGTGACCCACTATTGTGGACCTCGAGGGGTGCCTAACACCTTCCCCTCGAGGTAACTTGAGCCCTTACTCAATCTCCGGTGATGTAAACTGGTAATATGAGTTATCTGCTCTAGGTGCCCTAACGCACCTTAATCCGTTAGGTGGAGACTCTCTCAATTCCAATTCCCTACCCTCTCAAAATAGGAGTTGAGCCAAAAATATAAAAACCCGATATCGCGAGAATAAGGGGGCGTGACACCACATATATCTACTTTGCTCCATGTGGAACTCGCCGAAATTCAACAAAAGCACTGTGTTCCCAGGCTATGTGGTTCATTTCTCCTAACTCTAAAATCCATAAAGGATTAGATTTAGTTAGAAAAACAAAACTAGAAACACAAAGTTCACTAATTCAAGCATCCTGAAATACCTTTCTAGGAGGTTCAGAGCAATCTCTAGCATAGTGACCCTCTTTGTCACAATCATTGCATTTCACTTTAGACTCGTTGACATGTTTGGGACGTCTGTTCTTACCTTGTTCAGTCTTTTCCCTTTTAATAGGCTGAGCTGGCTAAGCTTGAGCTGACCGTCTCTTCCTTCCCTAGTTCCTTTTATTTGAATCACTCTTGGTTTTGGAGGTAGTTGCCATGTGCAACTCAGCTATTGGCTTTGCAGCCTCAAGTTGTTCCTCATCTAACTCAAGATGCCTCTGTACATCTTCCAGAGTTGTGATTCACTTATTATGGGTCAAATGTATTTTCATATGATCCCAAGAACTAGGTAAAAAGTATATGACAGCTTGGATTTGTTGTTCATCAGTCAACACATGACCAACATCTTTCAACTCCCCAATCATATTTGTCATTTGCCTCACATGTGTTTTCATTGAATGTTCTGGGAATTTCTTATATGAATCAAGTTTGATCGTTAAGGATTTCAGCCTTGTAGTGGAACAAGTACCAAACCTTTTACTCAAAGTATTCCAAAGATCCATAGCCCTTGGGTGATCCTTAAACTCCCTTAGGATGTCATCATCCAAGGTACTCAACAACGTAATGCGAGCAATGGAAAGTTCTTTTTATTCCAACTGTCATAGGCGTCACGCTCACGCCTATGCTAAGCAGTGTTGCCTCCCTTAGGCTCATTCATGACATTGTTAATAGCCTCTTGCTCCTCTACCACATACGGGACCTTTAAGCTCCAGGTTTCATAGTTGTCACCATTGAGTTTCAACCCTTTGTTGAGCTCAGCAACAATGTTTTTCGAAGCAGTACTCATTCTTTAACAAAATAAAAAATATTATGATGATCATGTAAAAATAAAAAAATAACACAAGGCACGATGTTCAACATACATACATATTTTATGACACTAAGCATCAATTGATTAAGTTAATAAATACATATATTAATCATGAAGTCAAAAGTTCACTATGTTCCCAATCATCGTCTAAGAAATAAAATATTAGGAAAATTAACCTATTTAATTATCTAGCTAAGCGTCTTAATCATGTTTAAGACAAAATAATTATCTATCATGATTTTACAATCTCAAATGGATCATAAGTTAATTAGTAACTTATAATAGCATGCAAATAAAATTAATTTCAAGCTAATTCATATTTATTACACGCTAAACAAATTTACATAATATTTACTTTAATGTAAAACTAATTAACATATCATACACGTTAAACAAATTAACAAGTAATTTTAATGTTAAAATAATTAACTGTTTGACCAAAAATATAGATCTTGGTTCTACCAATTATATTTGAATAAAAAAGAGTCAATCTTAGCTAATAATAATATCCTAAAGACAAGGTTATCGGTTTTATGACAAATAACGTGTATATTTGTCCGGATGGTAATGAATGTGAGCAATAATAACAGTTGTTGATACCCAATTTTTCCTCAAATAATTTTAAATTTGCATATATACCTTCAAAATCACTCTTTATAATAACTAGTATTTTTCTGTAATTTTTTATATTTTTATTAAATTCTTTTCCAATTTATTCAGTATTTTATATTCAATAATTATTCATAAATTGTATTATAAATTATTTCAAAATATTTCCAGCTCAATATATCATTTTTAATCCTATTAGGATTAATTATTTCACAAATTAGCCAAATTGGCATTATTTGGCTATAATTACAATAATTTTGCAATTATAGCCTAATTGTACATTTTATGCCATTTTAATTTAATAATTATTCATTTTATATTTTCTATATTAATTAGTTGCCTTAATTTCACCTATTTAGCCTTAATTTAATTTTATATGATTATTAGCTATTGTTATTAATTATTTATCTAATTTTAATGGGTATTTAACAAATAGCCATACTTTATTAAAATTCCAGCCTAATTAATCCTGGTCCCTAACCCAATTAAACTAGCCCAGACCCCCAAGCCCAATACACTATCCTACCCGANTGAACCGTTGGTTAATTCAAATCAACGGTCCAGATCCCCCTTACCATAATTAACCTAAGACTACACCCTTTCCCCCGTCTCTCATTCTCTCCCTCTCACTTCTAAGTCGTCTCTCTCAACTCTCTCAACTCTCTCTTGTCCCTTCAACTCCCTCCAGTAGACCTGGCCCTTCTCCGGCGCGTTGCCAGAATCTATGGTGATTCAACCACCTACCAGACCTATGGCTCCATCCTTTGCACTTGTGTCACCGTTTGAGGCCCTCAGGTGAACCCGAGGCAGTTCCACTCATCTCTCTAGTCTCATGCCATTTTTCTGGCCATCTATGGCTGGTCGAGTAAGATCTACCCTTTTCCAGCCAAAGACCGGTAATATCTCTGAGTTTTCTTCCTCTTTTCCGGGTTCTTTTTGGAAACCCTAGACTTTAAACCTTCCGATTCTTTAGTACTGTAATAGATCTATGAATATTATGGGGTTTTACATGTTTTCTTCAAAGAGATTTCTCTGTTCTTAAATGATTTCTTCACTTTCAAAACTAGGGTTTCAAACCCCTTTTTCAAAAACAATTTCCCTTCAGATTTTAAGTATTATTTTGTGATTTTCGTTATGTTTAAGCCTTTCCCTTTCTGTGTCTGAGTTATTTCGTTAAAATACCCTAAAGTCTTGGCTTTAATCTGTGGCTCTAAGTTTGTTTCGAACAATATGTTTATCTGTTCTATTATGATCACTATGTTCTCTTGAATACTCTGTGATTTCGTGATGTTTTATCCTATATTGCTTGTTAGGGTTTCTGGCTGCTATTACCCATGCTTATTTTGTGATTCTACTTTATTTTTTGTTCATCGATACCTCTAAATCTTTACCTTTCCTGCTTGTATTATGCTTATTCAGTGATTCATGTCATGTTTCTGTGTAAACCCCTAATTCCGTGTGATTTTACACTATTTAATTACTAGGATTTCTTATTCTCTCCCGTTGTGTGTTTACTCTGCATAATCTATGTTGATTCTTAAATCAGTACTACTCCTATTTGAATCCCTAATTTCTTGTGATTGATTTCCTTTACTTGATTTCCTGTGATAATATTTTTACGACCTTTAGTTACTTCTTGCCTTATTACATGACTGATTTTACTATCAATTGATTCTTACAATAGTGTTTTAATTAAAACCTTATGAACCTGACCCCAATTTCCTACTTTGTGCTTACTATGTTCGAAATCTTTCCTTATTTGTTATACACGATTCCTTTCCTTACTTGTTACCTGTTTTGACTGTTTGAAATTTAACTCCCTTAATTAGGGGAGTACTAGTACTGATTTTGCAACTAATTGATTCTTTGAGTTCCATAATTACTGGGCAGTTTAGTTATTACCTTATTTTCACCTAGTTTCAAACACTATATATACTCTATTCATTCCATGGCAAATACACACACAGACACAAACTAACATTGTCCAACTCTCTCTCTCACACAACTAAAACTTGCTACTCTCTCTATTCTCTCTTCTATTTGCTACTACTCTAAGTTAGCTGGCTGCAAACCAAGGCTAACTACTGTGCATCTCCTATCTTCTGCTTTGTGTTACTGCTTTCTTCACTTCACTGGTATGTTCTAATTTATATTTTAGCTCTAAAACCGACATGTTTCTATTACTGATGCAGTTTATTGTGTTTCTAATTTGCTTTTACTTACTATTCTGTTGTTCAACATGTAACTAGAATCTTGGATTCCATCTAGCATGTCTTTGTGTACTCCAAATATGTCTTTATGTGAATCTCCATGTTTATGTTTGATGCATTAGATTAGAGCATCTTCTCCTATCTTAAACTGGTTGATACTTCCATGTTAGTTTCATCCTATACCCTGCTGAACCTCTGAACCCTTAGTATCTCTGATTGTTTATGCATGCTCCTACCTGTTACATGTTCAGTACTCTGCACCTATGTGTCCCTCAAACCCCCTTTCCCCTGTTGTGGTTGTTGGATCATTCTGGGTCCTTGTGTGATGGTGACTCTGCCTTGGTTCTGAGATTGGTGTTCATGTTCTTTCAAATTATTTTCATCAGTTAAACTTTTGTTATATTTCCATTGAGTCTTTCTTCCAAAATTATTTTCTTACTTAACCTTTTCAAACTATGAGCACTTTCACTCTACTCTTAGACCCCTTAAGTTCTACCCCCTCTGTGTGAGCATTGCCTTGGGACCCTTGAGCTCCCTCTGAACTTTGACACACAAAGGCTGGCCATTCCGCACTGCACTTACTCTATCTTGGCTATGAAATCTGGGTGTGAGCACTACTCGGGATCCCTTGAGATCCTTAGGGAACTCTAACACACCTGGATCATGTGAAAGGTTGTGAATAAAATGGCAATGAGGCATTCTGGAGATTCTATAGTATAACTTCTTATTTTCATTATTCAGTTATGTAATTTGTGCAAATGCTTGTAATAATTGTTGTAAACAACTCTTTGGGGATGGATAATGAAAAGGGAGGGGTAAAAATGCATGCTATATCTATTAGAGGGTAGAATACATGCTATTAGGTTTCCTNAGAAACCATGCTTAGGACTCATATGTGCAAGATCATTCATTAGAGACCATGTTCCCTAGGTCTTACACTTACTGTTTTCAGCATTTATTGGCATCTCATTTCGAAAGTCCTGTGCTAAAATGTGCTAATAACCCCTACGCTTCCATGTACACTTAGAGATCCTGTTTAGGATAAACAACACTAATAAGCCTGTCATGTTTACATCTCCTGAACCATGTTTAAACAATGCAATATTTGTGCATTTAGAGATCATGTTTAGGCTTCTGATTCTGTAGCATTCTGTATCTCTGTGCATTAGATACCATGTTTTAGGATTTCATTCATAATCGCTTAACAACACCTAGTCTAACTACTGGTGCATGTAAAAGGTATAAAACACTTCACTCAGTTTCTCTAAAACAACTGGCAACGGTTCTGTGTTCTGAACAACGTAGAACAACATGTGTAGGTAATACTTTGCAACAACCCCTCTAACAATTTAGATAATTAGTATACACTATCCCACGCCTAGTCAAGTCTTAGGTAATCAAACATAAAGGAATAAAACCAGAATTATCCTTTGTGATTAGTTTTCAACTGTCAGCATGCTTAAAACCAGTAGGCAAGCCTGATTAAGACTTCCTCTATGAGTTATGCAATAAATCTGTCTTTGTGTTATCACCTAGATACCATGCTTTAGGATTCTGAATTAATATGGACCTTAATTGTGTATGAGACATGTTGTTTATGTGTACTGTGTGTAGAGGAATACCTGAGCCTTTATCTGCTTTCCGTGCTTTCCCTTTATATGCAGTCCTACTTGTTGTGTTATCTGTCGCCCTAGAATTTTTACCTTTAAAACCTGAGGGTCTGCCTAGCACCTCCCTTTAGGATAGGAGTCCTAATTTCCTCCGGGGCTGATAGGAAGGGACGGGTTACAGCATGCAATAGAGGTCGAGACCAACACTCATTTTTTTATAACCTTACGGGGTGGGAAGGGTATAATATGGATATGATGACTGGTGCGCTAATACCACGTGTAGCCCCTCTTCGAGGAGTGATTACCGGGTATTGCACTGATGTGATTCATATTATTATAAACCTAGGATATCTTTTATATGCTTCGATTGTAATATTTTCAAAAGCTAATCTTCTTTACTATTTTTAAACATCTGCATGCTTAAAACTTTAATCCCCTCTTGTTTGAGCCTTTACTTGTTATTTGCTAATTGTAACAATTCACGAAACCATTTGGCCGGGAACCACACTTGTGGATCCTGAGGGGTGCCTAACACCTTCCCCTTAGGATAATTTCAAGCCCTTACCCAATCTCTGGTTAGTAACGTAGTTGTAATTGAACCCCTTAGGTTCTCTAACGCACCGTTAAAATCGTTAAGTGGCGACTCTTCAAAATATGCAAATCCCTTTCCCAAAAGGAACGAGTTGTCCCAACCAATGTCATAAACCCGATTCCACGAGGAAAAAGGGGGCGCGACAATAGTGTCCAGTGATCCAAAAAGATGGAAGATGGCATTAAATAGTAATAAACAGTAATGAATGACACTTAAGGAAATAAAAACTAAGAGTCACCCAAAAAAGGGTGATGTCCGTGGATATTCTTTCTGACAATGATGAATGGTTGATGAGCCTTTGAACATTCAGGTTGTTCTTGGATCCAGTGGAAATGCTAGACAAGAATCTTAGTAAAAAGGTTGGCTTTGTATGCTTGTAATAGGGCCATATCCTCTCTATAAAGTCAATGTATTTTTTTTACAAATGAATATCTCATGTCCCCTCTCATTGTGTATCTTTCTATTTATAGGGAACATATTCCTAGAAACCCTAATAGTACAGGTGCAGAGAATATCCACTAGAATATTCTCTTTAGTGTCCTACGTTGAAGCTAGCCATTATAACTTTGCCAAGGATGCTTGACCTCGACTTTGATCTTTGACGACTCCTCGACCTTGATCCTTGCTGACTCTTCGACCGCAACCTTCATTATTTCTAGAACCACTTTGAACTTGGGTAATGCTAACATGATTTAATCATATTAGAGATAAATTTTTACCCATACAGTTCCTCCGCTTATTGAGGTCATCCTCGCAGGTGAGCTTAATGAGTGGATAATGCTGTTTTTGGTCAAACTTATCGAGTAAGTTGTAAGATTCATAATTGTCGTGTCAAGCAGGCCACGTGGCCCTCTGTGGGCCGCATATTTCAAATATCTCAAGTTTCCCGGGCAATTTGTTGGAGTTATCCTATCTAAGGAATAGAATGACTCATGACATCAAACGTCATTATGATTCATATTTCTGATGCATTGCCTTGATTTATGCGTGTCCCTTTATTGGATCTGCTATTTTGATTCTGGTTCCAATTATGACGAGCCATTTTTGGTTTTAGTGCCAATTATGACGAGCCATTTTTGGTTTTAGTGCCATGATCTCTATAAATTGAGGTTTTCAGACTTGGGTTTGAAGTTTTTTTCTCCTAACTTTCCACATCACCATCCTTCTTGCCATTTTGTTCTCTAAACTTCCTTTCCTCACTCTACTGCCTAAAATCCATCTCCATTCTTTCCCGCTCGTTATTCATCTTTACTACTTTTCACCATGTCTGACTTACCATCAAAATGTGGTGAAGGGAGCCATATTCCTCCTTTAGAAATTATGTTTCCTTCTCATGGGGAGGGTGCTGCCACCATTGTTGATGATGCAGCACTCCCTTCAGCGGAGGAAATAATCCCCCGCAATCCTGACGCTAGGTTTGCCCTCACCAAATTACCTGACGTCACTCTTGGAATCTTTTAATCGACGATGACACCTAAGGAACTGGCTGAACTCAAGGAAAAATTCGGCCTTCCAAACCATGTCGAACTGATCCCGGCTGGTGAGGATGAGGTAAAAGTTTATTGCCCCGGGTACTGCGCTTTATACGCTTATATATCCTTTCCTCATCGATTATTCGTTCCCCTCCTTCCGTTAGTAGGAATTCTATCATCACTACGGCATTTACGTTGCCCAACGTGCACCGTACGTCTACAAAATTATTAGAATGCTGATGAAATTTGCTGAGTTGACCGGGGTCGAGCTGACGCTGCAACATTCGGTTCACCTCTTCACCCCTAGCTTCTATAGGGGGACGATGCTGAATCTTCACCAGCGTGGAGGAAAATGTTTGGTGGTGAAGACGGATGATAAGGCCAGTCGCCAATTCTAGCTCAATATGTTTTACGTCAGGACCAAAGACATGGTGGCTAACGCTGATGGATTTCCAGAGGCTTGGAATTACACACATAAATGCTTATTTTTTGTTTGCGTTCTTTTACTTACTTGGAGTTAGTTGAAGGACTTTTTCTTTCCTCGTAGCCAATACTTAACCCCCCCTCTTTAGTCACGCACAATTCTGACAGGGTCGAGAAAATCCCCCCCCCCCACGTCATAGGGGTCCCCGATTGACCGAGCTTCATCAAGAAGTTTAGACCGGCTCTTCCTTCGACATGTAACTTTCCTTATTTGCTCCTGATCGTTCCATTTTTTGTTGTATGCTGACTTGTTTTGCTGACTTCGACGTTCATTTCTTTCCCAGGTAGGGGGTCTTCTCGAAGGAGACGGGCACCAATGCCATCCGTTTGGAGGAAGATTGATGCCCCTTCGGCTTCTGCCCTCATTGTGACTACTGCAGCTTCTATGCCGACCCCTTCATCGACTGTTGTAGTTCAAGAGCCTGCCCCCGTTCCGTCCTCTGCTTTGTAAGAGAAGAACGTGGATGTGGGAGGAGAAAGGCCAGTAGCCATCAACTTCGAAGAAGGTGACTTTGTTCTTCGAGAGACGTGTATAGTGTATGTTGGAAAGAACACCAGGGTAGGTCGGATGTGTCCCATAGGGGAGACGGTCGAGGATGGGACGCATGATGACGGACTCACATTTCCGAGGTGAGAGGAGGCCTCATCTTCTAGGGCTGTAACAGATGTCCCTTCTTCTACTGATGGCAGAGAGAAGGCCATTGCTGAAGAGGACGTCAGATCTTACTCCGACATGGATCTAGATGAGTTGAGGATGGTCGACAAGGGACTTACTCAACTCGAGGTGAGGTTGGAAGGGGACTACAAAACTATTACAATCCCAATGGAGGGTAAGTACGACTATCATCTGTTCTTTTCCTTATGCTTTGGTTTCTTTTGTAAGTTCTAATTCCCTTTCTTTATTTTGTAGACGATTATTCTAGAGATCGAGAATGCTCTACGGGAGAAAAGACGTAAATACATTTATGTGAAGCTGAAAGACAAGTACATAACGTGCCTTGGAAGTACCGTGATTTCTGGTGTCAACTTTGCGAAGGCGGCAATGTGTGGGTCCTTAGGGAAGACTTAAAGAAGAGGGGCGAGGAGCTGATGCAAGTTGTGGAGAAATGCAGCATCCTTAAAGGGATGTCGAGGGGAAAAGAGGAGGAGCTTGAGCTTAGCAGGGGCCTAGAGGCCCAATGTAGCGATCTCTAGTCCCAAGAGATCCCACTGCGAGACCAACTCAAAGAGTGCCAGTTCAATGGAGGCTCTTAGTGGCGAGGTTGTTGAGAGATAGGAGGAGCTTGATAGGCGGATTCTGATTGGTCGGAGGCTCAGAGGAGGGTGGAGTTCCTTGAAGTGGCGAACCGAACCCTTCGTTCTGAGCGAGAAAATGACTTGTCTACAGTGACGGCTAAAGAAAATCGGCTCAATTAAAGGATTTGGGAGTTGGAAAAAGATACCTCTGATCTTTATGATCAAGTTGCGGCTCTAGAGGTCGAGAAGGCCAAACATCTTGCTTGTCTTTCTTCCACAAATGCTTCTAGTTTCCAAACCTTCCCTGTGAGTTGTATGAAAAATGGATCCATGTCAAGGACCGATTAGATGTGCTTCGTGAGTTGCATGCACATGTTCCATTCCTATCGCAGACTTTAAGGATGCTCGGGTCAAGGCTTGTGAGTCTCGGGTTTCTTGCAGCTACGACCCGGTTATGCCTCACCCTGGCGAAGAAGATGAGGATAGGGAGGATGGTCTAGATCGCCTCGAGGATGAGGAATGGTACAATTCTAGTTACCTTCCGATCGAGGAGGGAGAGGGCGTTGAAGATCGGATAGATAAAAACACCATGGGTCATGATGGCGATGGCCAGTAGTTGTTTGTTTCTATTATTTTTGTTTATTTCTGTTGACGTCTTCAAGAGCCTTTGTAAGAAACCTTTGTCTATAAATATCAAAGTTGATTTTTTCTTTCATTTGCGCCTTTCTTATTTTCCATGGTTTGTTCCTGTTGTTTCACCCAAAAATATATTTCTCAGTCAAAGTCAATATCGAGAAGAAATTGGGTTACTGATAAACAATATTACTTCACTTTCTTGGTAATCTGAAGAAAAAGACGAACAAAGAAAATAATTGACACAGAAAGAAAACTCAAAATAGATTGATAATCTCTCCAAGAATTGCGGTTGAAATATTTTGAATAAAGTAAAACAATAGTTGCATATATTGATAAAAAATCAGATACCATTATAAATGAGGACTAGGCCCTTATATAAGAGTACATAATTATAACGGTTTCGTTACTTAATTCGGTCTTGTTAATGGCATTAATTTTCTTGATTACTCGTTACCATATATAATGATAATAGGAGCATTAATGACTGAAGATCTTGCGTAACCATGACTAATGTCAATTTCCCTACCTTATTTTTAACAGGTTCGTGCATCTTCCCCCTTTATGGTGTTTATCCATTATGTTCCTATTTATTCTTTTCTAGCTGTCAGGACCGATTCTTTTATAAAGAAACATTGGGGGTGTTTCTCTCGTGCCTTCTTGAATTCTTTAATTCGCTTGATTGGAAGTGCCACCTGTCACCTTGATGGTAGTCCACATGTCATGCCTTTTTTCCAATAATACAGATAGTATTCCTACTTTTTGAATATTCTCAACTGAATATTCGGGAAGTGGTAAGTATTTATGGCCTGCCGCTTTTTCTCGAGTAACATCATGCCTTTTTTAGAAATAATGCGTCATATGTCAAGTCTATTTAATGCTCATGACATATGTCTCATTATAATTTCACAATTAATGACACATGTATTTCACCATTAAAGATGTCTTCACGTTCTCAAAGTTTTTCTTGAACGCCACACCCACGTAAAGTGGTGATCATTGATGAACTTGCTCCTTCTACTTCCCCTACCAGGAGTAGGCGGGGTAGCAGACTCTGTAGTTTAGGTTCACTATCCCCTTGTAGTTCTACTCCTCAAAGTAGCTATGTTAAACCATCTTCTTTTAGGGATAGAGCTCCCTTAACCCCTAGATCTTCTTATAAGAAGAGGGATCAGAATGCACCTATGTGTGAACCTACTGTTTCTCAGATTGTTCCACATGAGTTTTATTTCATATCAGATTGTGAAGCTATGAAAAAATAGGTTTCTTCTATAGCATCTCTTAACCCCTATAAACATTACCCAAGCTTGATCACTCTAGGACTTTTTTCTTTGGTTTGACATGAGTGGCACTGGAAAACTGATTTTCCGGTATTGGTTCCTAGTGCTAATCAAAGAATCACCTCTTTCCATGCTGCTTTTTTCCTTTGTTTACACCTATCCTTTTACTTTAGTGTTTAAACCTCCCATCGACCCTATGATTATTGAGTTATGTCGCTACTTTAATGTTTGCCTTGGTCAAATAGGTCTCATCGTGTGGAGTGCAATTGCTTTCCTCTAGTCCCCCCCCCCCCTTTTACCTTCTTTCACTTGGTCCACCTTTATTCTCAAAAACTGTTTCATGGAGGTGTCTTTTCTTTCGTAAGGGTTTTAGTCAGCCCCGCGGATGACCGCAACCGTGGTTGGTATGCTCGATTTGTTGCTGCCCCTACTCGCTGATTAGTAGGTGATGAAAACATGCATTTATCTGAAAAATGGAACTTAGCACGTAAGTATTTTTTTTCCTCTTTTTTCCTTACTTTTCTTAATGTTTTGATTTTCTTTTCATGAATGTATGTTCATTTTTTAAGCAACCATGGAAGTTTTTGAAGAAATTCCGGACTTCCGTGCTTGGGTAGAGAAAATGTTGACTGTTGCTCCCATGGATAAGAGATCCTTGAAATTTCTTTCACAGAAATTTGGATGGAAAGTGAAGACTCACGGTAACTATTTATTCCCATGGTTTCCTTTCTCTTTCTTTGTTCCTTCCTTTTTATGCATATACTTTTCTCTTTTTTTATTAGGGTTTTCCATTTGTGACAACAGCCCCGCTTCTGTTCACTCTTCGAGGCTTTCTGTAAGATCTGCATAAGAATATATTTTAAGCGTATCTTCCTCCAAGAGGAAGACTGCTGAAGCCCGTGGGTTCGAAGATGAAGAGAACTGAAGAAGTTTCCTTAGTGAGGAAACCACGTGTCAGAAGGCGCGTGGTTTTGGAAGATGAAACCAGTGTCTCTCAAGATCTCCCTTCAAGTTCAATTCCTTTTAGTCTCTTTGATGAGCCAGAGAATGTCCATTTGGATATATCTAATGATGTTGCTGATAAATTCTATAACCCTCCCCTAAGTCCTATTGACAGATTCTTTGCCCAAGATTTGAAGGGTGAAGAGGAATTTGGACATGTTTCTGAAGAGCCACCACTTGCCTCTCTTCCGATGTCATCAGTTACACCTACTATTAATCCCCATATTTCTCCGCCTATATTCACCCTAGTGGTTGCCCCCGTTGCTTCTCTTCGTGAAGTAGCTGAGCCTTCTAGCATTAGGCAGGGTATGAAAAAAGTTCTGATTGAAATCCCCGATGGTGGGAATCTGTTAAAAAGTCTGGTCAAGCTGCTTTGTAGTTAAAAACATTGCTTGGTCCTGTGGAAAGAAAAAAGCTCGAGGGTCACAGTTCATTGACCTTGATGAATGACATCATCCATTCTTCCCTTAAGGTATATCTTTACTTACTTATTTTCCTTTAATTATTTTCTCTTTAATAACTCCCTTTCTTTTGTCTTTTTATATATTAATTTGATAAGTGCGGAGCTTATGAGAAGTATTTCTTGGACAGATCATGTAACGACCCGGTAGGTCATTTTGAGATTTAGCACCCCCGATCCCCTAATAACTTCTTTCCCCGTGTCTATTTATGATTTTGGGACTTGTTGGAACATTGAGTGGTGAAATTCGGAGAGTTTTTGGACACATAGTCCTTATATGCGAATTTAAGCTTTAGAAATAAGACTGTAGTTGGAACTGTGGGAAGACCGGTATAGAATGGGATTCCGCCAACTCCGTCAGCTCCGTTGGGTGATTTCGGAGTTAGGAGCGTGTCCGGAATGTGCTTTCGAGGTCTGTAGTAGATGTAGGCTTGAATTGGCAAAAGTTAGAATTTCGGCAATTTCGGTCGATAGGTGAAATTTTGATATCGGGCTCGGAATAGAATTCCGAGAGTGGCTATAGGTCTGTCGTGTCATTTGTGACCTGTGTGTAAAATTTGAGGTCATTCGGACAAGTTTTGATGTGTTTTGGAGGCTCGACTAAGTTTGGATAAGGTATTAAGACTGGTTGGTAAGTTTGGTTGAGGTCCCGGGGGCCTCGGGGATGTTTCGGATGCTCAACGGGTGATTTTTGGAACTTGGTAGCAGCTGAACCATTTCTGGTTCTGGTGTCTCGCACCTGCGATGGATTTTCTGCAGGTGCGGAAGAGGGGCTCGCAGGTGCGGTTGGGGTTCCGCAGGTGCAGAGCCGCATATGCGGCCCAGTGACCGCAGGTGTGGCCCCAGGCCTTTTAGTGGGTTTTCGCACCTGCGATGGATTTTCCGCAGGTGCGGTCCAAGGGGCGCAGGTGCGAAAATCGTTGGGCAGTTTATATCAAATTCGAGGGTTTGAAATTTATATCTTCTAAAAATAATTTGGAGTTCGGGGGTAGGCGATTTTGAGTGGGTTTTTGAGGAAAGGCTTCATAGGTAACAATTCCTAACCTTATTTCCTTTGTATATCATTAATCTATAGCAATTTCTTCCATGCAATCAAGGAATTTAGGTGAAAAATCATGCAAATGGGAAGAAGTTTCCCCAATTAGAAATTCGAGAATTTAATAGTATTTTGACGTCGGTTTTCGATGATTCTTGTTCGAGTGAGCTCGTGAGTGAAAGAGTGTTCTATATTTGTAACTTTCACTCGATTCCGAGACGTGGGCCTGGGGATCTTTTGGGCAATTTTTCCTAATTTCGCGTATTAGCCTCGAACTTATTAGCTATTTTGATTCGTTAAAGTGATATTTACATTATGCAATCGAATTGAATAGATTTGGGCCATTCGAAATCTGATACTCGTGGCAAGAGCGTGGTTTTGAGTTGAGTAGCGCAGTCGAGGTAAGTGGCTGACCTAACTCTGTGTTGGGGACTTCCCCTTAGGCTATTTTAATATTGTTTTATGTTGTTTGGGTGCCATGTACGTGAGGTGAGGAGTACGTACGCGGGCCATTGTTTCTAAAACTCCTTTTTTCCCTCCATGACTTAAATCATTTCATTCCTATTTCACTGTCTCATGTATTGGCTATGTAGTTTTGATTAGGAAGAAACATGTCTACCTGTTTTACTAGAACTTCCCTAGTTATTACTATGTGTACCATGTTTAGGTAGTTTTATCCATATTTTGCATGTGATTTTCCTGAAATGTTTTAAATAAAAATTATATCTGGTATTTGTACTGCATTGCATATTTAAATTGGGACTACGGACGAGATTCCGGGAGCTTTCCCCCCGTACTGCATTGCATATTTAAATTGGGAATACATACGAGATTCTAGGAGCTTTCCCCCTGTACTGCATTGCATATTTAAATTGGGAATACATACGAGATTCTAGGAGCTTTCTCCCTGTACTGCATTGCGTACTTGTTACTGTGATATATGTCGTGTTGAGCCGAGGGCTCCCTGTTATTATTTCAGTTTAGATCGTTGTTTCTACTGATTTGTCTCAGCTTATTATATCTCTCTATTCAAATTTTAAACTGTTTTTACTATAAAAATCCAGTAGAGCCTTAACCTGACCTCGTCACTCCTCGACTGGGGTTAGGCTTGGCACTTACTGGATACCAATTTGTGGTGTACTCATGCCCTTTCTTGCACATGTTTTTGTGTGCAGATCCAAGTACCACCGCTCAGTTTCGTGGCTAGGAGTCCGAGCAGCAGCTTCTAGGATATCGGAAGGTAATTCTGCCGCGTCCGCAGAGTCCTTCGAGTCATCTTCCACTCCAGATTTAGATAGTTTTTTTAATGTAAATTCCCTCTTGTTGTATAGAGCTATTTTGAGACAGAGCTTTTGACTAAAGGGATATTCCGAGTTTTTGGGAGATTGTATTTTGTACGCGCCAAGTGGCGGTGTTTCATTTGTAGACTCACTTATTTTCTGTCTTTATTTCATTACTTCGATTTAATATCTGCTCCGCAATTAGGCTTACCTAGTCGTAGAGACTAGGTGCCGTGACGATGCCTTTCGGAGGGTAAATCGGGTCGTGACAGATCAGCAGGTCATGGAGTTGCACACTGAGGCTGATAATTGGAAAGAGAAATTTGAAGGCCTCCAACTAGAGAAAGACGCTCTTGCTGAGGAGAAAGGAGATTTAGAACAACAACTAAGGACAATCACCGCTGAATTAGCGGTTTTAAAAGCTTCTTCCAATCAATTTGAAAAAGACAAGGACAAATAGGAATCCTTTTTCGCTGAACAACACTCCAAGGAAACTGAAGAAATAAGGAGTTTGAAAGAGCTCCTTAATCAAAAAGAGGTGTATGCGGGTGATCTGGTACAAATGCTCACCCAGGCTTAAGAAGACCTTTGTGCCTCTACGGACAAGATTTAGTTCCTTGAGAGTTATATTACTCTTTTTAAGGCATCTTATGAAGCCTCAGAAGCAGAAAAAGAAGAGGTGAAAGCTGAGATCGAGCAGTGGGAGAAGGATTACGAGGCCATTGAGGACAAGTTAACACTTGATGTTACCTGGGATTTTTTGAACACTCGCGTCGGGACGCTGAGCTAGCTAGGAAGGTTTTGACCTCAATGCTGAAATTCCAAAGGCTAAAGAGACAATTGAACAGACTCAGCAGCGTCAAAGTTTCTCTACACCCAAGGATGAAAGTTCCAAAGGTGACGGTGATGGACTTATTGTTGGATGATGCTCCCTAGTTTTTTCCCTCTTGACTTTTGTTGAAGTTGTTTGTTTTTCTCCCATGTTTTTGGGGTGATGATATAAATATATATTTGTTGCATATTATGCTTTCTGCTCTTTGATTTTTGAGCTTATACTTTCATTTAATATGTTGTGGTGGACCCTGACTTTAATATACACGGGTTTTTATAAAAGAGAGCCCTTATATATTAACAACATTGATGAAGATGATGTCTCATCTTCATATTGGTGCAAAGATATAAAACATAAAGCAATTTGAGGAAGTTTTACCTTTTGAACTTTCAAATAAATAAGTTTGTACAACATTTTCATAACTGCTTTCGTTATAGCAGGTTTACAAATTCGGGTATATCTTCCCGTAACTAAATTTTTGTCCTTAACCTAGAAGATCGTGGGAATATTTTGCACTTACTACTACCTATCCTTTATGCGAGCTTGAATGCCTTTGAATTTTTTCTTCAAAGTTTTAATTGTGGCTGAACTATGATGTTGGTATACATCTTTTTTACTTGTGTATCCTTCTATATGCATAGTCCCCCTAGTGTTAGAACATTGAAACATGAGATCTCTAACACTGGATCAGCTCCTTACTTTTGGTCATTTTCCTATAAAAGGAAATATATACGGGACTCAGAGGTAATCTTATAGATGATGGTTGCATAACCCTTTTTGCATCAGAAATATTGTAACCTAGACAGAGAATAATTTAGTATTTTGCGTGTCTTTCGGGGTATAATATCATCATTTGGTACGGACCTATCATCTAAAATGCTTAGTAAAACACAAATGAACAAAATAAAATCGAACTTGGATGAT
Source organism: Nicotiana knightiana (assembly GCA_005239525.1). NCBI lineage: Eukaryota > Viridiplantae > Streptophyta > Magnoliopsida > Solanales > Solanaceae > Nicotiana > Nicotiana knightiana. The sequence continues at coordinate 37,787 of ML407924.1, read as the reverse complement.
ACCTGACTGTAGGTAGTAACCTCTTTTAGAAGTAATACTTCTTCAAATGGATTTCATTTCAACGTGATGGTAACACCTTGCCATCCATGGTTTCCAACTCGTATGCTCCTTTTCCAACAATGCCTCTAATCCTATAATGGCATTCCCAATTTGCACTCAATTTTCATGTGTTTTCCTCCTTGTTAACTGAAAGACCTTTTTGAGGATGAAGTCCTCAATTTAGAAGTACCTCAGGTTGGCCTTCCTGTTATAGCATCGTTCAATCATCTGCTTTTGAGAAACTATCCGAATTAATGATGCCTCCCTCCTTTGTTTTGTCAAATTTAAATTTACTCGTAGCTCTTCCTCATTTGTTGCCTCGGTATTATGTGTGTACCTCGTGCTTGGTTCACCTATCTCAACTGGAATTAGAGCTTGTCACGAGCTAAAATCCAACTAGTCATGATGTCACCTAATCCAACCTGCTAGGTAAGCCAATTAACAACAATCCAATTCAATGAGATTTTCTAAGATAATAAATGATGGAATAACTGAACTTTTATACACTTCCCAAGGACTGGTACTACAAATCATGAGCTTCTAAGATTTAGAGTTTATAAAGATAGTATAATATAAATACATCTTATGTTTGAAATATACATGAACAGATTAATAATTCTAAAGCTACCAAGAATAAAAAGCAGCTATGACCGAAATACAGGAACATATTCAATGCCAGCTCCCTCCATACACAACAACATCAACATCCAAAATCTGCACGCAAGGTGCAGGAGTGTAGTATGATTACAACTGACCACATGTACTCACTAAGTAAAAAACCTAACTTAGATTAAAAGTAGGACCGGCTTGGACAACGGTCAGAGTCCAACACCAACAGCCAGGAACAACTCGTAACAATATACATAAAATAGTACAAGTAATAACTCAAAGATATGATGTTCAACTAGTCAGGGAAAATAGGCATGATTTTCAGGTATAATAGTAAACAAACCAAATCTTTCACCGAAATCACCAAAATGTAAGTATATCAAAAAAACTGTGATTTTTCCCAAATACATTCAGCAACAGATAGGATGTTTCATCATCAGATGGCATGAGTAAAGTACATCTCAATGCCTACATGTCAATGTGCATGTGAAGTCATGAATGTCACAACACCATACAACGAATCCTTCTCATATGCTAATATAAGACAATCATGGCATGAATCAATAAAGCATGTTGCGACGTGCATCCCGGTCCTATAAATATCACTCATAATCAGGCCCTCGGCCTCACTCAATCATCATCCTCTCCAGTCTCTCGGCCTCATAAATCTCATGTCAATCAGCCCAAACAATGATGATATGATGTGAGACAAATGATAACAGAGACTGAGATATGATATGCAATGAATGAGTATGTAATTGCAATTTACGCAAATTACTCAACAACATAAATGACCTCAGTTGGTCCCAACCGGATATGCATCTAGCCTACACATGGTTTCTAACATGGATCACAGCTCAATTGCTCTAGAACGTAGAAATTTCATGGATAGAAACAAGATTAGATCACTGCATAGTACCACATAATCAATCGAGTCATAATTCACACGGTGCGCACCCACACGCCCGTCACTTAGCATGTGCGTCACCTCAACACCAAACACATAACACGTATATTCAGGGGTTCATACCCTCAGCACCAAGTTTAGAAGTGTTACATACCTAGAACAAGCCAAATCAAATACCGAGGAAGCCAAACAATACTCTGAAAATGACATCCTGCACGTACCATCATCAGAACGGCTCAAACATATCCTAAAGCAACTCAAGAACATCAAATAATGCCAAAGAAAAAGGTTGAATCTTTAATCAAAAGCCCATAGTTAACCAAAAAGTCAAACCCAGGCCCGTACCTCGGAGCTCAACAAAACTCACAAAATCTGACAATCCATTCAATTACTGGTCCAACCATACTAGTTTCACTCAAATCCGGCTCCGAATCGATGATCAAAACTCATAAATTCACTTTATGAAATTTTAAACAAAACCCCACAAATTTCACTTTGAAATCATCAATCAAATGCCAAAAACGAAGATGGATTCATGAAATATAACCAATACCAAGTGTAGACCACTTACCCCAATACATGTGGTGAAAATCGCCTCCAAAATCTTCCAAATCCGAGATCCTCTACTCAGAATATTACCAAATGAACAAACCCTCGATATTATATGTTTCTGGCCAACGGTTCTGCCTCGTTTCTTATGTCAAACGATCCCAAAACTCGTTTTGATGCCTCCAATGGATTTCTTGTGAAATTCTAGTCAAGTTAGGCTTTTGAATAACTCTATTTGACCAAATAATGAAGGAGATATGTTGGTTTCTATTTGGAAATAGTGCATATTTTTACATACGAATTCAGTGGTAATTTTGTAATTAATCTGAAAAAATTTAGCAACCCAATTCTTATTAAGATGACCATAAATTTCTCATACGATGTCGAAAATTGATGATTCTAGTTGCTATGGTTCCAAAATTGCGATACGGATCTACTGATTCAATCAAAATAGAAATTGGAGCTCGTTTTCTTATTGTGGTATCATGTATGCTTGAAGAAACGACGTCGAAACATCATAAACGAGCGTAACAGAGCCCAAACCTATCTGAAACTCATCTGAGCTCCTCGAGACCCCGTTTGAACATATCAACAAGTCCCGTAACATAACATGGACTTACTCGACGCCTAAAATCACGCATAACAACATCAAAACCACGAATCTCACCTCAAATCGAACTTAATGAATCTTTCAACTTCCAAAACTCGTACCGAACCTTATCAAATCGACTCGGAATGAACTAAAATTTTTGCACACAAGTCCCAAATGACATAAAGAATTTGCAAAACCACAATATAAACCCGATATCATCAAAGTCAACTCTGGTTCAAACTTATGAACATTCGAAACCTTCAGATTTTCAACTTTCGCCAAATAGCGTTGAAATCTAGAAATATCCAAATGCAAATTCGGGCATACGCCCAAATACAAAATCACCATCCGGACCTAATATAAGCATCAAAATTTCGATCCGAGTTCAAGTACTAAAAAGTCAAAATTGGTCAACTCGTCCAACTTAAAGCTTTCTAGTTCAGAATCATTCTTCCAAATCAATTTCGAATAACCTGAAAATCAAAACCGACGATTCACACAATTCATAAATCATATGATGCTTCTCCAGACTCCAAATAGTTGAACGGAATGCAAATTCTCAAACGACCGAGTGGGTCGTTACAGAGCTTCCGTTCCGTACATAAGTGAAAATGGGGTTTCCCCCATACTAGTCTTTGTCGTTTTTCAGTAAGCCCATAGCACACCTGGAAGCACTTCTATCCATTTGCCTTTTGATTATTCCAATCACTTTTTTAAGTTGTTTATGATAACCTTATTTGTCGACTCAGCTTTCCCATTAGCCACTGGGTGGTAAGGTGCGGAAGTAATTCGTTTAATCTACCAGCTTTGGAAGAAATCAGTGACTTTCGCACCTATGAATTGCGGGGCATTGTTAGAGACGATCGCCTTTGGGACTCCAAATAGACATATAATATTTCTCCAGATGAAATCCATAACTTTTTTTTCTCACACTTGTTTAAAGGCACCTGCTTCTACCCATTTTGAGAAATAATCTGTTAGAATAAACAAAAACCATACCTTTCCCTTAGCTTGAGGCAAAGTCCCTACGATGTCCATCCCTCATTTCATGAAGTGCTATGATGATATGACTGAAGGCAACAGTTCTGTCGGTCGATGCATATTATTAGTGTATCGTTGGCATTTATCGCACCTTGCTACGAAGTTTTCTGCTTCCTCTTCCATTTTTGGCCAATAATATCCTGCCCTTATTAATGTCTTCACCAACGATCTTCCCCCGGGATGATTACCATAGTACCCTTTTTGTACTTATCTCATTTATATATTGCGTTTGTGATAGTCCAAGGCATCGTGTAAAGGTCTACCAAACATTTTGCGACATAAATTCCCCCGAATTAAGTAATATTCAGTAGCTTTCAATTGTATCAATTGGGATTTCTTTCTATCATCAAGCTAAATTCCATACTTTAAAAAGTTCGTAAAATACCGCATTCTTGGTCTGGTCGAGGGCTGAATGAAACATATGTACCACAACAGCATTTTCTGCATTTGTTGCATCAACAACAGACACGAGATTTTGCCAATGCGTCTGCTTTTGCATTTTCCTCCCTGGGTATTTGCACAGCTTCTATGTCTGAAATTTCCTAAGCAATTCTCGTACCTTTTTAAGGTACTACTGCATTCATGTCTCTCTTGCCACATAAGTCCCTGCATTTGATTGACTACTAGCTGTGAGTAATTTTTTATCACAATTTGTTCAATTCCAAGCTCTCGTGCGAGTTCCAAGCCTGCAACCATAACTTCATACTCTGCCTCATTGTTAGTAATTTGGTAACCTTTTATTGCCTATCTTATAATTTCTTCCGAGGGTGGAATTAAAACAATCCCCAAACCTGCTCCTTTAACATTTGAGGAACCATCGGTAAATGAGGTCTAAGTCCCCGGATTAGCTCCGGTATTCGTAGCTCTTTTTCTGCTTCAGGAACTAAGCACTACAAAATCTCCTCACACCTGAGGTTTTATAGCAGTTCTAGGCTCATATATAATATCATATTCACTGAGCTCTATAGCCCATTTAGTACCTGATAATTCTTGTTTATGTAATTTATTCCTTAGTGGGAAAGAAGTTATAATAGAAATAGGATAATATTAAAAGTAAGTTCGTAACTTTCTTGACGCCATAATTAAAGCTAATAAAAGTTTTTCTAGGTGAGGATACTGATAAGTAGGGATTTTGACCGCTTATTTGCTCTTTTTTACTTGCGTTTTAGCTCAAAAATGCTTAAAGGTATTCCCGAGAACTAATGAAATGAGTTCTCTTGCAGGAATATTGGGAAACAAGCCAAAGAAGTGAAAATAAACTCAAAAAGGAGTCAAAATTGGACAAGGACCAAAACAAGGCTAAAATGCTTATAGTGCGGACCGCACAATACTGTGTGGGTCCGCAAACAATGAAGAAGCCCTGTCAGATTAGCTTCAGAGTATGCAGACCGCATAAATTTGGTGTGACCGCAGAAGAGAGATTCAGAAGTTGGAATTTTGGGCAAGCTGAAGATATGCGGACCGCACCATTATTGTGCGGCCGCAGGATGCCAAGTGCGACCGCACTCACTATTATGCGGCCCGCAAACAACTAGAATCGGAGAGTTTAATTTAAGGCCATCTGAAGATATGTGGTCCGCACGATTATTGTGCGGCCTCAGAAGCAAAAATATGGCCGCAAGCACAAATGTACGGTCTGCAGAGGAAGGTATGGTCCCAGCCCAATCTCAAGTGTGCGGCAGCACTCAGAAATGTGCGGTCTGCACAAATAGATGAAGTGCAGCCGCGTCCCACTTTTATGCGACTGCAGAAGGCCCAGTTGACCAGTCAAGCTCAGAGTGTGGACTGCACTCAGAATTATGCGGCCGCACAACCTCCGCAGGGGCATTTTTGTCAGATATTTTCAACTTAGTATAAATAGAACTTTTTGTCATTTTTAGGTTAAGTTGTATCAGTATAGAGCACCTGAGCCGTTTTCTTTATTTTTTTGAGTAATATTGTACTAGATTTGCTTCTAAACATTAGCTTTTATTTCCATAATTAATTATTATGAATTTTATCTTAATTTCTTCTTTTATTTCTTCATTTTCTATGAGTAGCTAAACTCTTAGCTAGGGTTGTGACCCAACCCTAGCATGGGTATTTAATGGATTATTGATTTAGGGCTTGTTTAAGATTGGATATATGTTATTTACCCTTGTTCTTGCTTAAATTCTAGAATTAATGGTTGCAAACATTGATTTTTGCCTATTTGACCTAGTCACTACTTGACAAAGAGACACTAAGTTTAGGAAAACTTGTCGAACTAGGACTTGGCGTGAACTCAAGAAATTGATAGCCTCAATTAAAGGGTTGACCTAGAGATAGTAAAACCCGACTAGAGCATTTATCACTTTCTTTGTGAAATACCCATTTGGACTTGAGAAAGCCAAATCGGGAAAAGTCACTCAAACTACCGAGAGGTATAGAGTGAGTAATTGAATGTGATTACTATAATGTATCCCAATCAACAACATTCCCTAAAGCTTTAAATCTGTTAGGTCACCAACTAGGCGGAAGTCGCAACGCTAGATCCTTTTCTCATTTGAAAAACAACCAAAACCGAAAATATTGTCTCATAGTTTTATAATTGCTATCACTAGCTCAAAGTAGAAGTAAAAAAAACAAAAAAGAATGTGGAAGATTAATTTAGTACATATCATACATTCACACTAAGTATATACCTAATCCCAATTCTAACTCCCTGTGAATTCGACCCTGACTTGCGTTGGGTATTTATTATTGTTTCGACCGCCTCATTACCTATATTTGTTGTGTGTGTTTGGGTGAGACCAATTTTTGAGCCTTTGTCGAGGAGTAAACGGATTTAGCTATATATCTTGGTTTTTGTGTGCTTTATCTTTCTTTCCTTCCAAGTCACTAATTTGTTTTTGAATTGTTTATAGGTATGAGAATGACTCTCAACAATGAGCCCATTGGGAATTTTTCATTGGGGGAGGAAGTGGATGATGATCAAGGAGATGAGATTCATCCCGAACCTCAAGTGAACAGACAAGGCTGACCGCCTCATGATAATATCTCCATCCCTCCCCCACCTCCACCAAGAGCGGCAGCACGCCGGGTGTTGCTGAACGAGTTATGCTAGTGCTATAGTCCCGCCCCGTATTAGAGAGGGAAACTTCCAAATCACCAACGTGATTCTTACACTACATGAGCAATGGGGTTTCTTCACCGTGGCTCCAAGCCAAAATGCTTACAAGCATCTCAAGGGGTTCGTCGATACTTGTTGGGGGAGAAAGCAAACAAATGTTTCCGAGGATGCACTGTATTTGAGTCTATTTCCCTTTTCTCTACGGGGAAAGGCATTGGACTGGTTAAAGTGATTACTAAATCGTTCCATCCATACTTGGGATGAGTTGGACAAAAATTTCATTGCCAAAGTTTTTCTCCGGGGCACATGGATACACTACGGGGCGAAATTCTAGCGTTCAAGCAAGAGCCGAATGAGCCATTGCACGAGATTTGAGGAAGATATAGTACTATGGTTAAAAAGTACCCGAATAATGATATGACCGAGGCCATGACCCAACAAACCTTCTACAGGGGGATCAACACAACAAATCAATGTGAGGTAAATCAACTCGCTTACGGAAACTTCATGAACACGCCTTATGCCGAAGCTTGTGAAATTTTTGATGAGAGGGTGGATACTTTGTCGGTGGGGAAAAGTAGGGCAAATGTTCCTCAAGGTGACCCAAATGTCATTAACCTTCACAAGGAGCTACATGATCATGGGAAAGATATTTTCGAGTTGGCACAATAATGAACCAATTTACCAAAGCTCAGCTTCAACAAGTTCAAGGGCCGAAACAAGTGAATTCTATGGAAGGTGCAAATATGATGATGAACAAGAGAAAAAAAAGAGGTCAACAAGTACAAAATCATCCTGAACAATTTGAGCAAGATTATAGTGGGTATGACCAAGGTGATTCGTATTATGTGAAAGAAGAAGAAGTGCAATATGTCAACAATTATCAAGGTCAAAGAAATAATGCTCAGGGACAAAATCAACAACAATGGAGATCACAAGGAAATCAAGGAAATTGGAACAACCAAATCCACCAAGGCAATTGGAGTGGTGGTAACAACAATCAAGGAAATGGGGGAAATAACAATAATCAAGGCAATTAGAGTAATCGAGGTAACCAAGGCAATTGGGGAAGTAATCATCAAGGCAATTGGGGTAGAAACAATCAAAGCAACTGGGGTGGAAATAACCAAGGGGGTTGGAACAATAATAACCAAGGGAATCGGGGTTCGGTCTTTCCAAGGCCCCTGATGTATCAACAATCGAGCAACCCGCCTCCATATCCATCACAAGGTTCTAGTTATTTCAATAATGAAATGGGACAGATTGAAAATATGTTCAAGAAAATAATGGAGAAAAATACCGACTCTGATGCTCAATTAGCCTCCCACAACACTTTTATCCACAATTTGGAGGTTCAACTTGGACAAATATCTCAAGCTTTAGACACTCATTCTAAGGGGGCACTACCTAGTGATACAGTGGTGAACCTAAAGGGAGGGAACAATACGGGACATGCAATGGTCGTAACCACACATAGTGGAAAAGGTAGGGACGCAAGTGCCTCAAACCAAAGAAGAGTTGTGGATGATGATGTGTTGGTTCAAGAAGATGACATGCCAATCAATGAGGTTCAAGCTAATGAAGAGGTGAGAATTGACATTGATGAAAGTGTGGAGGAGACACAAGAAGAAGTGAACCCGTCTAGGGAACACGTGATTGACATACCGGAGCCGGTAGTGCAAAAGGCCAAAGTACCATTGACAAGGCCTCCTCCTCCATGCCCTCAAAGCCTCGTAAAGCAAAATAGTGAGAACCAGTTCAAGAAGTTTATTGATATGATGAAGAGTTGTCCATTAATGTGTCGTTGGTTGAAGCGTTAGAACAAATGTCGGGATATGCAAAGTTCATGAAGTATTTGGTAGGAAAGAAGAGATCAATGAATTGTGAAATGATCAAAATGACACATCAAGTGAGTGCTATTGTACACTCAATGGCTCCGAAATTGGAAGATCCCGGCTCCTTCACAATCCCTTGCATTATTGGAGCGCTGAATTTGCTAAAGATTTATGTGATTTGGGGGAAAGTATCAACTTGATGCCCTACTATGTATTCAAAAATTTGGGAATTGGGCAACCAAGACCCACATCTATGAGGCTGCAGATGGCGGATCGAACTATGAAGAGGCAATTGGGGATTATTGATGATGTGTTAGTTCGGGTTGATAAGTTCATCCTTCTAGCGGACTTTGTGATCCTTGATTGTGAGGTTGACTATGAGGTGCCTATTATCTTGGGTAGACCTTTTCTTGCTACGGGGAAGGCTCTAGTTGATGTGGAAGCCGGTGAGCTCACCTTCCGGGGGTGATGAAAAGTGGTTTTCCATGTGCGCAAATCGATGAGGAAACCAAATAGCAACGAAGTTTGTTCGTTCATGGATTTAGTGACCGAAGTAATTGTTGGTGATGCTAGTGTTGTGATGAATGTTGAGGATACCTTGGAAGTTGTGTTGCTCAATCATGATTATGATGAGAAGGAAGGCTTTGTGAAATGTGTCAATGCTTTGCAAGGAATGGGGTCATATACTTATGAACCCCGAAAATTGTCCTTAAATCTTGAGAACCAGAAGACCCCTCCAACAAATCCCTCAATCGAGGATCCTCCCACTTTGGAGTTAAAGCCTTTGCCTTCACATCTCAGGTATGAGTTTTTTTGCCCTTTTTTCCAATTTACCTGTTATTTTTTCCTCCTGCTTGACTAACGTGCAGGTAGATTCTACTTTGGCGGTGCTCCAAAAGAGGAAGAAAGCTATAGGATGGACATTGGCGGATATTCAGGGTATAAGCCCCGCCTTTTGCATACACAAGATTATTTTGGAGGAGGATGTCAAACCCTCCGTGGAACATCAAAGAATATTAAATGAAGAAATGCAAGAGGTAGTGAAGAAGGAGATCATCAAATGGTTGGATTCTAGGGTTGTTTATCCCATTTCCGATAGCTCGTGGACCTCTCCGGTGTAATGTATCCCAAATAAAGGGGGCATGACGGTGATAACAAATGAGAAAAATGAATTGATCCCCACAAGAACTGTCACCGGGTGAAGAGTGTGCATGGATTATAGGAAGCTCAACAGAATCACTTGAAAAGATCATTTTCCGCTTCCATTTCTTGATAAAATGTTGGATAGGTTGGTCGGACGTGCTTTTTATTGCTTCCTTGATGGATACTCGGGCTACAATCAGATTCTTATTGCTCCTAAGGACCAAGAGAATACCAATTTCACTTGTCCCTATGGTACTTTCGCATTCTCGCGGATGCCATTTGGGTTATGCAATGCACCTGCGACTTTTCAACGGTGTATGATGACTATCTTCACCGATATGGTGGAGGGTTTTCTTGAGGTTTTCATGGATGATTTTTCCCTGGTGGGGAATTCTTTTGAAGAGTGCTTGGAAAAAGTATTGGCAAGATGTGAGGAAACTAATTTGGTTTTGAATTGGGAGAAATGTCGCTTCATGGTCGAGGAAGGAACTATCCTCGGTCACAAGATTTCAAAGCATGGTATTGAGGTTGATAAAGCCAAAGTTGAAGTGATCTCCAAACTCCCTCCCCCTACATCCGTGAAGGGAGTGAGGAGCTTTAGGTAATGCGGGGTTCTATTGCCGATTCATCAAGGATTTTTCTAAGGTGGTAAATCCCTTGTGCAAACTTTTGGAGAAGGATGCCAAGTTCCATTTCAATGAAGATTGTATGAATGCATTTGAATTTCTCAAGTATAAGTTGACTACTACTCCTATTATCACCGCACCGAATTGGAGCTTACCTTTTGAGCTCATATGTGATGCAAGCGACGCGGAGGTTGGAGCGTTATTGGGGAAATGTATTAACAAGATCTTCCACCCGGTCTACTATGCTAGTAATACCATGAATGATACCCAAGTCAACTACACAGTGACCGAAAAAGAGCTCCTTGCTATTGTCTTTTCTATGGAAAAGTTTCACCCGTTCTTGATGGGTAAAAAGATGATTGTTCACACCGACCATGTGGCGCTTTTATGTTTTATGATCAAGAAATATTCTAAAGCAAGACTAATGCGGTGGGTACTTCTTTTACAAGAGTTTGATCTAGAGATTCGAGACCGCAATGAGAGTGAAAACTAAGTGGCGGACCACTTGTCTCGGTTGGAGGAGGAGGGGAGGCCACATCATGGCCTTGAGATAAGTGATTCATTTCCCGACGAGCAACTCCTATATATTTCTATGACCGAGATGCCATGGTTCGTCGACTTAGCCAATTATCTTGTGAGTGGAATTGTACTGAATGAGTTCTCTTCAAACCAAAGGAAGAAGCTCAAATGGGATTGCCTTGTCTATTATTGGGATGAGCCCTATGTCTTCCGGATTCGTACGGTGGTGTGATCCGACGATACGTACTAGAGGAAGAACAAATGGGAATTCTTGAAGCTTGCCACTCTTCACCATATGGTGGTCATCATGGTGAAGCAAGGATGGCTACAAAGGTGTTAAGTTGCAGATTCTATTGGCCTACTCTTTACAAGGACACTAGCGATCTCGTCAAGCGTTGTGATGAATGTCAAATGGCCAGTGGAATTTCCAAGAAAAATGAGATGCCCTTCACCACCATCTTGGAGATTGACATTTTTTATGTGTGGGGCATTAATTTCATGGGTTTGTTCTTGAGCTCTTGTGGGAACACTTATATATTGGTAGTTGTGGATTACGTGTCAAAGTGGGTTGAAGGTGTGGCTTTTCCCAATAATGGAGCTAGGAGTGTGGTAGCATTCTTGAAAAAGAACATCTTCACAAGGTTTGGTACACCAAGGGCCATTATTAGTGATGGGTAATCGCACTTTTGCAACAAAGCTTTTGATACTTTACTCTCAAAGTATGGTGTCACTCACAAAGTGTTGACCCCCTATCATCCTCAAGCAAGTGGACAGGTTGAAGTCTCCAACAGTAAGATCAAGAGCATTTTGTCAAAGATCATGAATGACAACCACACAAATTGGTCGAAGAAACTTGATGATGCTCTTTGGGCTTATAGGACAGCTTACAAAACACCAATTGGTATGTCTCCGTATCGGTTAGTGTTCGGTAAAGCTTGTCACCTACCGGTGGAACTTAAGCACAAGGCTATGTGCGCATTGAGGAAGCTTAATCTTGAATGGGATGTAGCCGCCAACTTAAGGGTGGGACAATTGAATGAGCTTGATGATTTCCGCTTCCACTCATATTCAAGCTCATCCTTGTATAAGGACAAGATGAAGTACCTCCATGACAAGTATATTCGGAATAAAGAATTCAAAGAAGGCGATCTTGTTCTATTGTTCAATTCTCGGTTGCGGATGTTTCCGAGAAAGTTGAAATCCAAGTGGAGTGGCCCATTTGAAGTTGTGCATGTGACACCCTTTGGTGAATTAAACTTGAAGAAAAAAAATGATGAAGTGTTTAGAGTCAATGGTCACCGGGTGAAACATTATCTTGGCAAGGTTGATGATGGCCACGTTGTGGCATTGCTTCATTTCAAGTGATTGATGATAACTTGCGTCGTGCCGAGACGTTCAATCAGGCGCTTTTTGGGAGGCAACCCATTTTTTTTCATTTATTTATTTTATTTTTATTATTTTTCTTCTTTTAGATAGGTTTTTCATTGAGCTAACTGGGATTGAAGTGAATTGCAAGAATGAGTGTGTATTGCAGGGACAATCTGGAAAAATTGGCCAATGTGGAATCTATGCGGACTGCACCAAAATTATGCGAACCGCACAGAAGAGTTCGCGGCTACACAATTCCTTGTGCAGTCGCACAACCGGGGACCCAAAAATCACCAACTCTCTGAAGTTGGTTTTGCAGAAAAAAGCCAATATGCGACCACACACAAAATTATGCGGACCGCACAAGGTTATGTGGCCACACTCATTTTTGTGCGGACAGCAGAGCTATGTTTAACCTAGGTAAGGAGTGCAGACCACACCCAAAATTAAGCGGCCGCACTCATGTGAGATCTTGACCGACTTTGGTAGGGTATAAATAGGAATTTTCACCACTATCCGCACTTTATGCTCTCTAAACTCCAAAGCCCTAGAAAACATTGTGCACCCCTAAAATTGTTCAAATATCACACTCAATTAATCAAGTTAGATTATCACCTACATCACTCACTACTAGTATGTTCAATCCATGTAGATTTTTGTTCATTTTTCTCAATTTTCGTTTTTGTTTTCTTTGATTAGTTTAGTTAATTTTAGGCCTTAAAATGTCAAATGTGCTTCAAAATCATGTGGGTAGTTTAATACAAGCTCATTAGGGACTAAGTAGACCACTAATCTTGCTAATTTGTGCACACCATGCTTAATCTATGAAAATTTTGCAAGAACCCTAAGCCAGTGCCGACACCATTCAAATTGTGCGGCCGCACACATTTTTGTGCGGTCCGCATAGCTGGCAAATAGGGTATTGGAAGTGTTTAAAATGTGCGGACCGCACTCAAAATTTTGTCGTCCGCATAAAAAGTGTGTGGTCCGCACTTTAAACTTCAGAGAATCATTAATTGTAGGTTTGTACTTGTGTGTCCACACTCAAAATTGTGTGGTCCGCACTCCAGGTTGTGCGGCTGCACTTCAAAATTGTGCGGTCCACACTGTTTCTGTAATGGCTACTTGTCTGCAACTGTTCTTCAATTGTTTTTCTTGCTTTGAATTCAACTGACATATGTAACTTGTATTGCAGACAATGGTTAGATCCCGTGGTCGAGGAGATACATCAAAGGGGAGAGGTGAATCCTCTCGAGGCAGGGGTAAAGGCACTCACCCTCTAGGGGTACAATCAAAACCCATCACCAAGAAGCCGACCACCGGTAGAAGGAGGCCATGGATCCTTCATAATCCCTCTCTTATGAACCAGCAAGGGAAGCCTACGAGGGTCACTCTATGGAGGTCCAGCCTGAACCCCAGTCCCAACCACCTCAACCCGCTAGGTGCTATCAACTGCGCAATGAGCCTACGGACAGTTCCGCTGATTCTGATGCGGGAAGCCAGGGTTCCGAGCCCTCCTCTTCACCTACTCCTCTGACACCTATTGATGTAGATGATGATTACATCCTGGATGATGGTATAGGAAGAGATACTCAAGTGGGTGATCTTGAAAGGACAAAGAAAAGGGAAATATGGAAGGATAGATTCGTTAGCTTAAAGACATTTAACAGATATCGGGAGTTGTGGCCAAAAAGGCCGCTCACACTTGAGCGACAATTCTTGATGAAGAATTTGGATATTCATAATCCAAATGTCCTTCGGCAGTTCCAGGAGCTCAAGGGGTGGAAGTGGTTCACTCACCCAGTCTTAGATGCATATGAGCACTTGGTTAGGGAGTTTTACGCCAACATAGCTCACATCAAGACGGGAACAAAAGTGAGGAATTTGAAAGTTCGTTTTGATGCCTTTGCTTTGAATGCTTATGTGGATTTTGAGAAAGTGGAAGCGGTCCAGTACTTGGAGAAGTTAGCTTTGGGTGAAGCAGTTCGCCCTTGGCTAGCTGAGATTTTGGCTGCCCCAGGACCACCACCACTATGGATCACAACAGGAGTTCCTATCCTCCGGGACACCCTCAATTTCGAAGATAAAGGGTGGCAAACCTTTGTGTGTAACAGAGTTGATCCGAGCTTGAATGAGAACAACCTCCCACTTCCCCGAGCAGTTCTGGTGGCTTCTATTATGTTGGGGTACCCGATTAATGTGGGTGACATCATGTCAACCAGAATCATATTGGCGGTCCACAAGAATGAAAAGTCCCACCCCTTTCCGAACACCCTCATAGAGTACTTGAATGATGCAAAGGTGGAGTCAAGGTTATATGACACAAAGGTAAAAGCTAAGAAGCATTTTTCTTGGTATCACTTGCAGGGTGCAGACAACCCAAAGTTCAAGGAGAAGGACACTGCCACAGTTGGCCAGTCTGACGAGCCAGCAGTGGTAGGTTCAGAGGCTGCTGCTGAGCCATCTACATCTCCCATGCCTTCCACAGCAGCTGGACCTTCCACCGGGACAGCCGCCATGCCACCACATTCATCCTCTAGGCCACCCAGTTCAGTTCCAGTGCCATCCTCATCCACCTATCCTCTCACTGCGTTGCGAGTCTCAAGTATTTGGTGAGCCTCAACAACTGGATGCAGACAGCCACTTCTAAGCTATCTGACATATCCAGTACTGTTGCAGTGCAGTCCTCTACACCAGTAGTGCCACAGGTACCTCCGTCAGTGAAGGAAATATTGAAGAAGATTCTGGACAACCAAAAGACTATCATGGACACTCTAGTAGCTCGAGGGGTGCCATTGAGGAGTTGGCCAAACAAGTGAAGAAGATGAGAAAGTCCTAGGCATCGAAAAAGACAATAGAGAGTTTGAGACAGGATGAAGAAGTTAGCAGCAGCAGGTGACTTTCCCTTTGACTTGCTGATGGAGTCAGGTCCATCAATACCAGTTGATCCATCAGCAGAGGAAATATCAGCAGAGGCATCAGTTGGCCAGCCTGACGAGCCAGATCTCACTGCCCCCACTGCTGATGAGATGTTTCAGCTGCTCGCTAACCCTGTGGTCCCTCAGCCCGGAGATGATGATGTACAATTAGAGTATACCTAGGATGGTGATGCTTCCAGTCACCCCGAGACCACATAGGAAGTTTCCTTTACTCTCTACCCTCTTATGTTTTGATTATCTAAGCATTAGGGACAATGCTTGTTATTTTTCTGAGGGTGGTCTATTTTGATATTTTGGATGATTTGGATGACTGTTTATGAGATTTGATTACATTTTGGGCCTGTAATAACTTAAATACTCTTTTTTGTCCTTTCTCCCTCATTATGTATATAATCATCCCTCTTGTATATATTCATTTGATTTACCTTCAGTAGTTTATGTCATAGCTTCTTCGTTTTGCTTTCTTAATAGTATAGCTTCTTAATTACTTTATTAGCTTATTTTTGGTTTGTTAGCTTCTTCTGATGTTTTAGTGAACAATAATACTTTGGTTTTCTTAATGCCACAGTTCTTTCCAAAGGTGCGTCTTGTGTGAACCGGTTGGCTCTTCCCAACAATGGATGGCGTGACAACCTTCTTAAGGATTGAGTCAGTTTTTTGTGCTTAGGTAGAAACAAGTAGTGTTAATGAATAAATAATGGTCGAGCATGTTTCACTTGGTACCAACACACTTAACTATGTGCTTATGGTTAAAAATAAGTGTTTGTAAAGAAATAGCTCTAGTTAGTGACCTTGTGACTCTTGTGTTGACTTAGGCAATCAACGGGTGGTTTAGTTGAACCATTAGCGATTTTCAATCTTGAATGCGGTTGTTTTGGGCCCTCGACTCCTTTCTTTTTAACAATCCGGTTGTGTGAGAGGTGGGTCATTTTGTTACAAGTCCAAGTACCAGGCGAATGGTCTAGAACTTGCCCCGAATGAGTTTCTAGGCGAAATTCTAAGTTAGCTTGGCTTGAGAAGTGATTATAGGCTCTCCTTGGCCCGTTTTGAAACCTTTCATGGGCCAACAATGATATCATCCTTAGTAAACCCTTTTGAGCCTAAACCATTTTTATTCGATAAGCACATTACAAGCGTTTAACCATTTTTTTTCTTTAGTGACTCTCTCTTGGCACCCGACTTTTCTTTAGCACTCATGTGATTCAAATGGTAAATATATAAGTTTGGGGGAGATACAAGGAGTTTAAAGATGGTTTCAAGGCACAAAAAGATAAAAGAAATGAAGAAGAGGAAAAGGCAAAGAAAAAGAAAAGAAGAACAAAGAAAAACACAAAATAAAGTGAATAATGTGAAAGGGTTGTAAAGATGAAAAAGAAAGCAAAAGTGCAAAGCATGGAGAAAGAAACGAAGGAGTGAATAATCATGACAAAGAAAAAGTGATGTCAAGTCTCTCTAATCCCCAAGGGAAAAAAATGAATCAAAGAGTCGGCAAAGTATGATCCAATAAGAGAATATGAAGTGCTAAAGGGAAGATGAACCGGTTCCAATCCGATATTTCCCTCCTTAGTCCAAAGCCTTCATTACATGCCGAAAATGCCCTACGTGATTTCAAGCTAAGCGAGCTTACATTAGTGGTGATCTACATGAGGGGCAAGCATATGGTACTTAGAGTCGGGCTTGTGACATTCTTTTGAGAGTAATGAGCGAGTATTCCTAGAGTCATTGTTTTGAATTCTTCATTCGTTATGAGATGAGATTCCGAAGAGTATAGGAGGAGGAGTTTGGGATCCAAAGCGACTTGCATGAAAGTGAGAGCTTCCTTGATGAACAAAGTCAATCCTTGATGCTCAAGTGTAACTTTAGATCCATTTGTGCTTCAATATTCAAATCATAAGCTTGTTAATGATTCATCAGTGTGTGGGTAATTGTTGGTCCCAATTGATTTGTTTTCAACTCAACTTAGGCCAGCTGAAATATCCCTTTTTCTAGTGGATGTGGGAAATGCCTTAATTGCTTGAGGACAAGTCAAAAACTTAAGTTTGGGGGAGTTTATAAGTAGGGATTTTGACCGCTTATTTGCTCTTTTTTACTTACGTTTTAGCCGAAAAATACTTAAAGGTATTCCCGAGAACTAATGAAATGAGCTTTCTTGCAGGAATATTGGGAAACGAGCCAAAGAAGTGAAAATCAACTCAAAAGGACTCAAAATTGGACAAGGACCAAAACAAGACAAAAATGCTTATAGTGTGGACCGCACAATACTGTATGCGGCCACAAACAATGAAGAAGACCTGTCAGATTAGCTTCAGATTATGCGAACCGCATAAATTTGGTGTGGCCATAGAAGATATATTTAGAGAGTTGGAATTTTGGGCAAGCTGAAGGTATTCGTACTGCACCATTATTGTGCGGCCTCAGGATACCAAGTGCGGTCGCACTCACTATTATGCGGCTCGCAAACAACCAGAACCAGAGAGTTTGATTTAGGTCCATCTGAAGATATGTGGTCCGCACGATTATTGTGCGGCCATAGAAGCCAAAATGCAGCCGCACTTACAAATGTGCAGTCCGTAGAATAAGGTCCAGTCCCAGCCCAATCTCAAGTGTGCGGGCGCACTCAGAAATGTGTGGTCCACACAAATAGAAGAAGTGCGGCCGCATCCCACTTTTATGCGACTGCAAAGGGCCCAGTTGACCAGTCAAGCTAAAGTGCAGACTGCACTCAGAATTATGCAGCCGCACAACCTCCGCAGGGGCCTTTTTGTCAGATATTTTCAGCTTAGTATAAATAAAACTTTTTGTCATTTTTAGGTTAAGTTGTATCAGTATAGAGCACCTGATCCATTTTCTTTACTGTTTTGAGTAATATTGTACTAGATTAGCTTCTAAATATTAGATTTTCTTTCCATAATTAATTATTATGCATCCTATCTTAATTTCTTCATTTTCTATGAGTAGCTAAACCCTTAGGTAGGGTTTTGACCCAACCCTAGTATGGTACTTAATGGGTTATTAATTTAGGGCTTGTTTAATATTGGGTATATGTTATTTAGCCTTGTTCTTGATTAAATTCTAGAATTAATGGTTGCAAACATTGATTTATGCCTATTTGACCTAGTCTGTACTTGAGAAAGAGAGACTAAGTTTAGGAAAACTTGGATAACTAGGAATTGGGGTGAAATCAAGAAATTGATAGCCCCAATTAAAGGGTTGAACCTAGATATAGTAAAACCCGACTAGAGCATTTATCACTTGCTTTGTGAAATACCTATTTGGACTTGAGAAAGTCAAATCGGGCAAAGTCACTCAAACTACCGAGAGGTATAGAGTGATTAATTGAGTGTGATTGCTATAATGTATCCCTATCAACCATACATGCCCTAGAGATTAAATCCGTTGGGTAACCAACTAGGCGAAAGTTGCAACCTTAGATCCTTTTATCATTTGAAAAACAACCAAAACAAAAAATATTGTCTCCTAGTTTTATAATTGCAATCAATAGCTCAAAGTAGAAGTAAAAACAACAAAAAATAATATGGAAGAGTAATTTAGGACATATCATACATTCACACTAAGTATATACCTAATCCTTATTCTAACTCCCTGTGGATTCGACCCCGACTTGCGTTGGGTATTTATTATTGGTTCGACCGCCTCACTACCTATATTTGTGGTGTGAGTTTGGGCAAGATAAGATATCGTGTCTTAGCATCTAGTAAATAATTAATAACATAATAAATTGGAGATTGTTTACTTTTATCTTCATGTTCCAATACCGCGTTTACCGCTACATCTAACATAGTGAGGTAGATAAGCAACCTCTCTCCGTCTTTTGGTTTTGCTAATAGATGTGGATTTGACAGATACACCTTTAAGTCCTTCAAATCTTGTTGACATTCGATAGTCCATTCAAACTGATTTGCTTTTCCAATACTGAAAAAAAAACTTAAAGCATTTTTACGATGACTTTGATATAAACTGTCATAGAGCTGCTACTCTACCTGTTAATCTTTGCACTTCTTTCTTTCTCGTGAGTATATCTGGTATTTCTTCAATAACTTTGATATGTGCGGTATTTACTTCAATACCCTATTAGAAACAAGAAAACCTAAAAATTTACCTAAAGCCACGCCAAAAGCACACTTTTCCGGATTCAACATGTTGTACTTAAGGATAATTTCAAAGGTCTCAGCCAAATGTTGAAAATGGTCCCCTATCTATGTTGATTTGACCAACATATCATCTATGTAGACCTTCATAGTTTTTCCTAGGTGTTCTTGAAACATTTTGGTCACGAATCTCTGATATGTGGCCCCAACATTTTTCAAACCAAATGGCATGACTTTGTAGCAATAAGTCCCCCTTTCTGTGATAAATGAGGGTTTTTCCTCATTTAAGAAGCCCATTATTATATAATTATAACCAGAATAAGAATCAGAAAAACATAAAAGCACATGACCTCCGGTATAATCAATTAATTGATTTGTGTGTGGTAAAGGAAATGAATATTTAGGATAAGCTTTATTTAAATAAGTATAATCTACACAAACTCGCCATTTTCCATTCTTTTTTGGAACCACAATAGTATTAGCTTACTAGTCAAGTTACTTTACCTCTTGTATTGAACCAATTTTTAGAAGATATTTTACCTCATCCTAGATTACTTGATTTTTGAAGGCCCATTGCTTCCTTTTATTTTGTTTGACAGGTGGGTGTAATGGATCCTCATTTATCTTATGATTCATCATCTCTGGTGGTCTACCGGTCATACCTGAATGCGACCAAGCAAAGCAATCTGCGTTAGCACGTAAAAATTCAATCAACTTACCTTTCATTTCTGGGCTCAAATTTGCTCGTCTGTAAACTTTTCTATCTGGCCAATAGACAAATAATATCATATCCTCGAGATCCTCTGTGATTCTTTTAATATTCTCATTTTGCTCTAGCTCATGAATCATATCAGGTCTTGAATAGACTGCCCTTGTGTGTTTTCAGTTGATGTATAAACAGAGGTGTCCCCAACTGAATTCTTTAATTGCTATTTCGCATCTGCATCGTTGGTTGCTGTGTTTGAAATCACCACCGAATTAATGCCCCATGAAGCATGTTTATCTCCGCGGATTTGTCGAATCCCCCACTGTGAAGGGAATTTGATAACTTGATGCAACATGGACGAGACGTCATCCATATCATGAATCCATGGCCTTCCCAAGATTATATTATAGTCCATGTCCGTGTCTATTACCTGGAACTTTGTATCTTTGATGACTCCTTCTGCAAACGTAGCCAGTACGAAATCTCCTTTCTTAACAACGCTATGAATTATCAAATCCAGACAAAGACCGTGGCTTTGGTATAACCTTGTCATTAACTTGCATTTTATTTACCAAAATTAGTAAAATGATGTTTACTGAGCTACCTAGGTCAAACAAAACTCGTTTTACATTAGTATCATGTACAAGTAAAGATACTACCAGTGCATCATTGTGAGAAATCATCAAGCCATTCGCATCTTCGTCATCAAACATTATAGTGTCACCTCCCAAGACTTGGCGAACTCGTTTTCTGTGAGTGGCATTAACTTTTGATGTCTTTCTCGCAGCTATGTATGTTACCACATTGACTTCATCTCCACCAGTTATGACGTTGACTGTTTACTTTGGCGATGGAGGCTTTGGGGGTTCTTTCTTATTCTTCATGTATGGTTGTCTCCCTTTCTCACTGAACATATCAGTAAGATAACCTTGCTTTAGTAAATGTTCTACCTCCCCTTGCAAAAGCCTGCAATCTCATGTTCTACGTCCATGGTCATTGTGAAACTCGCGCCAAAAATCTGGGTTCCTTTTGTTTGGATATGGTCTCATATCTTTTGGTCATCGCACCTTATCTACCATCCCTCTTAGAACAACGACCAATGGAGAGGTGCTGATGTTAAATCTATAATCTCCTATTCTTGCTTGAGTACCGGAATCGTTGCTTCGGGCATCTCGCTCCTTTTTTAATCTGGATGAAGAAATCGTCTCTTTTTTGCTTTGATCTTGAACCAAATTATGCATTCTCTTGTTTAGGTTGAGAATCTCACCACGCATGTCCCATCTAAGGATATTTTTACCAGACCTTCTCTTTGATTCCGAGCATCTTGAACCAGGTCTTTCATCAACCCTTGGCAATGCAACCATATCTTCTTCTATTCGCAGCTTCGTGTTGTATCGATTGTACACATCGTTCCCAGTTGTTGTAGGAAAATTCCGCAAACTTTCTTTCAACCTCCTACTGGCTTCTGAAATTTTCTCGTTCAAGTTGCTCGCAAATGTCATACCCGCACAAGTATCAATTACTCGCGGTAGCATCTTTCTCTATTGTTGGAATCTATCTATTAATTCTCTAAGTAATTCCATACTCTCTTGTTTGACTTTGAAAACATCCTCCATCCTTTTTACAAATTTTTGAGCCCTCGAATATGCCTTTATAAATGAATCTGCACGCTCAGCAAATGAGTCAATGGATTTTTCTAGTAAGAGGGAGTACCATGTTAACGACCCTTTTGTGAGAGTTTCACCAAATTTTTTAATAAAAACGGACTCAATCTCCTGATTGGTTAAATTATTGCCTTTCACGCCGGTAGTGAATGCGGCTACATGATCCCGTGGTTTGGATGTCCCATCATATTTGGGAATATCAGGCATTTTAAACTTTATGGGAGTTGGCGAAGGTGCTGCACTTGGCTTCTGGGTTGTTGTGAATACTTGTCAATATCCACACCTTTGATCATGGGATGCACGCCAGGTATTTGTTCGACACGCTCATTTTGCTCCTTCAGCTGTTTCTGCAAAGTTAGTACTAAACTTTGTAAACTAGAATTATTTGGTGTACTTGACACTCCATCGCGAGATTCATTGGGTATTTCTCCACTTCCAGAGTTATCGAGTCCCGAACGCGGATTCTCCAAGGTTGTTGTATTAACTGGTGGTGGAGTTTGTGCTACGTTTAGGTAATCCTCTAACAAAAGCCTGCAACGCTTCGTTAACATGTTCTGCCATTAACTGCTTCAAAAAGCATCCAGCTCAACAGTTTGATCACCTCTACGTTGTCCATCAGTAAGCGAAGAGACCTTTTAGGTGAACTTTCATGTGAGTGCTGAGGAATTCCCGCGGGTGTGTGATGTGGTGGAGTTTCACCTTGTTGATTTAGCTGGTTGTTCTTGTTAGCAGTTGACATATTTGGTTGTTAAAAATGAAGTTTGGAAAGTGGACAGATTATCAGATTCCCGGTAACGGAACCAATTTGTTTAACCCAAAAATAGATTTCTCGTTCAAAGTCAATATCAAGAAGAAATTGGGTTAGTGATAACCAAAATTACTTCACGTTCTTGGTAATCTGAAGAATAAGACGAATAAAGAAAATAATTTACAAGGAAAGAAAATACAAAATAGATCGATAATCTCTTTCAGAATTGTGGTTGAAATTTTTTGAATAAAGGAAAAGAATAAATGCATGTATTGATCAAAAATCAGATACCATTACAAATGTTTACTAGGCCCTTATATAAGAGTACATAATTTTAACGGTTTCCTTACTTAATTCGGGCTTCTTAATGGCATTAATTTCCTAGATTAATCGTTACCATATATAATTGTAACAGAAGCATTAATGACTGAAGATCTCCCGTAACCACGTCTAATGTCGATCTCCCTTCCTTATTTATAACAAATTCGTGCATCTTCCCTCTTTATGGTCTTTATCCATTCCGTTCCTATTTCTTCTTTTCCAGCTGGCAGGGTTGGTTCTTTTCTTACAGAAACACAGGGGGTGATTCTCCCATGCCTTCTTGATCCCTTTAATTTGCTTAATTGGAAGTTCCACCTGTCACCTTGATGGTAGTCCATGTGTCATGCTTTTTTTCCACCAATACACCTGTATTTTGCGTATTTTGCTCCTTCGTGATTTTGCTGTCGTTCTTTGACTAGTCGTAGCCTTTGGATTGAATTACTCCTTTGTCCGTATAGATCGAGTATGTCTGCAGATCGGTTAGGTTTGAACTGGGTCAGACTTAGCTTCTTATGCGGTTAAGTTTAACCTTCTATTGAAACGTGGCCGAGGGACGATATGTGTCTTTTGAACTTGGCTGAATTTTTGCTTCTTTAAATCGCGGCCGAGGGCCGGTTGGTGTTGTTCGAACTTGGTCAAATTTTAACCTTTTTGAATCGCGGTCGAGTGCTGGTAGGTGTTGTTAGAACTTGGTCGAATTTTCACCTTTGTTAATCACAGCCGAGGGCCGGTAGGTGTTGTTCGAACTTTGTCGAATTTTAACCTTTATTAATCATGGCCGAGGGCCGATATGTGCTGTTGAGATAGGTTGAATTTTAACCTCTTTAAATCGCGACCAAGGGCCGATAGGTGTTGTTCGAACTTGGTCAAATTTTAACCTTTGTTCACGGCCGAGGGCCGGTAGGTGTTGTTCGAACTTGGTCGAATTTTAACCTTTGTAAATCTGCAGCCGAGGGCCGATAGGTGTTGTTCGAGATGGGTCAAACTTAACCTTTTATTAATGGCGTGGCCAAGGGCCGATAGGTGTTGTTCAATCTGGATCTAACTTAACCTTTTATTAATGGTGTGGCCGAGGATCGACAATTTTTTCTGATTCTTATTACTTTGATGTTGTTGCTCTGATTAAATGATTGGAGAAAGTTACAAATTTTGGGCACTGGCTAGCGTTCCAGTCCCAATTCCAGTCTATCTAGTTCCTTCATTACTTGACTTGGAGAGTATTGAGGAGTCGTGCAATGAAAGAGAAAAAATAGTCCCCCCATCGCATACTTCGACTCGAAGTGTCCCTTTTGTCTCCTCGTTAAAAACTTCCTTGATAAAACCCTAATAGGACAAAACTCAAGTGAGGGAAAACGAGTACGACTTGGGGACACCTCTTCCTTTTAGAAGTTGAAGTACTTGAGGTGGATGGTGTTCCAATTGTTCGGTAATTGTTTTCCTTCCATTGTCTTTAATTGAAATGAACCCTTGTTTGCTTTGGCTGTAATTTTGTATGGGCCGTCCCAGTTCGCAGGGGCGGCCCTTCTCTAAAGCAGGTAAAGCAACTGCTTTAGGCCCCACATTTGTAGGGGACCCATTTTTTGTTATACCGAATAGACTATATTTCAAATAACATTAACAACAAACCTAGTTTAATCCTGCAGGACCTAATAGGCTATATATAAGTTTTAAAGAAGTTCTGTAAAATAAAAATGTTTGATTTCTTTGTTTAACAAATAAAGAGATGAAGGATTTTCAATTGCTACGATTTATGCCAAGAAAATTGTATTTGAAATAAACATCAAACCCAAATTTCGTAAGAAAACGTGTGATATATAGGAAGAAATAATTTGATGAGAATGTTGATAATGAAATCTCAAAATCTCTAGAAGAGTCCTCTAGAGTTGATTAGTTTTTATACATAGTAGACATGATTATTTTTTCACTTCAAAATAGATTTGAACAATTCGAAGCATATAAAAATGTTTTTGGTTTTCTATTTAGCGATAAAAAACCGAGATCATTAGATGATGGAAATTTGAAAAAACATTGTCTTATTCTTGAATGTTTCTTAAAGCATAATAAGGAGTCTGATATTGAAGGTTCAGATTTATTTTCATTAAAAGTATTAAGGAAAACAACACAATCAGAAGATAACAATTTAATTGATATACTCAACCAAATAAAAACATTTGATTCATTTCCAAATGCCTATATTGCTTATAGAACAATATTAATAACTCATGTTACCGGCTTCAGCGAAAAGAAGTTTTTTAAGATTAAAATTGATAAAGTCTTACCTAAGATTAACAATACCTTAAGAGAGATTAAATGGACTAGCTATATTGTCAATTGAAAAAGATTTATTAGGAGAAATTGATTATAATAAAATTATAAATAACTTTGCATCTGAAAAAAGTAGAAAAATATACTTCAAATAAATAAGAAAATTGCTTTTTTAAAAGTTAAGGCCCCTCGTAAAGTTTTGCTTTTGGCCAAAAAATTCGTCGGGCCTCCCCTGCCAGTTCATTCCCAGTTTGCCTTCCCGTGGGTCTTTGCTCGCTTGATTTTGGCTTTGAGTATGTAGTCCCCAACTTTGAGCGGCCGGGCTTTTACTTTCTTGTTATAACAACGTCTTGCGTGCTGCTTTTTGGCGACCATTCTTATATATTCCATATCTCTACATTTATCGATCTCATCGAGTTCCTGCCTTCTACTCTCATCATTACTAGTGCCGGTTTTGTGGGAGTACCTTAGGCTGGGTTCTCCGACTTTGACTGGTATGACTGCTTCGATCCCATAGACCAGATAATAGGGTGTCTCTCCTGTGCCTCATCTTCGGGGTAGTTCTATATGCCCATAATACTTCTGTTAGTATCTTTGGCCACAATCCCTTGGCGTCTTCAAACTTTTTCTTCATGATGTTAAATATGGACTTGTTGGTGGATTCTACCTGCCCGTTACCTGCCGGGTGATATGGGATTGAAAGTATCCCAAAGAATTTGACGGTTTTCTTTCCCGTGAACTGGGGTCCATTGTCGTAATTGATCTCCCTAGGTAGGCTGAATCAACATATGATGTTTCTCCATATAAAGGTGATTACCTCTTCTTCATGTATATGGGCGAATGCTCCTGCTTCCGCCCATTTAGAGAAATAGTCAGTTAAAACCAAAAGGAGTAATACATTACCTCGTCCTACTAGGAGGGGGCCCACGATGTCCATTCCCCACTTGATGAACGGCCATGGAGAGGTGACTGAGTGGATATATTCGCCTACTTGGTGAATCATTAGGGCGTATTTTTGACTTTGTTCTCATCTCTTCAAGAATTCTGAGGCGTCATTTTTCATGGTGGGCCAATAGTATCCGGCTGAATGAGACACTTAACAAGTGCTCGATTGCCGGAGTGAGCACCGCAATGGCCTTCATGGACTTCCTCGAGGACGTGATAGGTTAGGTTTGGGCCCAAAAATTTCGTCAGAGTCCCGGCCTATGTTTGCTTGTATAGGTCGCTATGGAGGAGATTGTATCTGGATGCTTGCTTTCTCAGTCTTTTGGCTTTTTTTGTCGTTTGGGAGTGCGTGGTCCTGCAAGTAGGCGATAATACGATTGTGCCAATCCCAAGTTAAGTTTACAATTCTTATCTCGATTTGGTCTAGGGATTAGTTGAGGAGATGTACTACGCTTTGTCCTTGATCGTGATCCTTTTGGTGTTGCGGCTAATTGGGCGAGGCCGCCCGCTTCAATATTCTATGCACGTTTGATCTGGTCGAGTGGGCATTCATCAAACTTGGGCAGCATCTTACAAATCTCGGTCTGATATTTTTGCAACCTTTGTTCTTTGATTTGGAAAGACCCTATGACTTGGTTGATTACAAGCAAGGAATCACAACAGAGTTTTAACCGCTTCGCCCCATTCTTGATTTCTAGCCTCAATATTGTAATTACGACCTCATACTCGGCCTCGTTGTTAGTCATATTTGGGCATCTTCTGGACTGGCGAATTACTTCGACGGTAGGGACCTCGAGTATGAGTCCCAATCCGGATCCAGAAATGCTGGATGCGTCGTTGGTGTATAGGAACCTGAGGTTTTGTGTTTGGATAGAATCTTAGAAGGCTTCTTTCTCGACCTTAGGCATTATATCTGTGCTGAAGTATGCGATGAAGTTGGCGAGCACTTGCGACTTTATCGTCGTTCGTGGCTGATATATGATATCGTGATTGCCTAGCTCGATGGCGCATTTGGCCAGACCCCTGATAATTCAGTTTTATGTAAAATTCTCCTGAGAGGAAAGGTGGTAATGACCGAGATAGGATGGAATTGGAAATAGGGTCTAAGCTTTCATGAAGCTACTACAAGTGCTAGAGCAAGTTTCTCGATAAGGTGGTGATTCAACCAATCAACTATTGGACTTGCTTCTTGGTAATCAAGAGCTCTGATATCCCTTTGATAGCTTTCATCTGGTTTGATTTGACCTCGATCCCTCGTTGTGATACTAAGAATTCCAAGAACTTTCTTGAGGCTACGCCAAACACACATTTCTCTGAGTTTAATTTCATTCCCTACCATCTCATTATATCAAAAGCTTCCTTCAAATGGTTGATATGGTCCTCTGTATTTACATATTTTACCACCATGCCGTCGATAAATACCTCCATGGTCTTGCCGAGCTGATCTTTGAACATTTTCGTGACCAATCTTGATAGGTAGCCCATGCGTTCTTCAACCCAAAAGGAATAAACCTATAACAATATACTCCTCGGTGGGTGATGAACATTTTTTTATCATGGTCCTCTTCTTCAATAAGTATCTGGTTATAGCCCGAGTATGCATCCAAAAAACTGAACAGCTAGTGCCCGGCAGTTGTGTCTATGAGTTGGTTGATATGCGGTAATGTGAACGAACCCTTCGGGCACGCTTTGTTCAAATTCGTGAAGTCTACACACATCCGCCATTTCCTTTTTTTTCTTTTTGACCATCACTACTTTAGCGATCCACTTGGGGTATTTCGATTCTCTGATGGAGCCATTTTTGAATAGTTTCTCCACATCCTCATGGACGACATCGTTGATGGCATGATTGAACTTTCGTATGACCTGCCTTACCAGGGTGTAGAACGGATTGATGTTTAATTTGTGTGTGGAGATCTCCTTAGGGATGCTCGTCATATCTGCATGGCTAAAGGCAAACAAATTTGCGCATTAGTTATCAAGCATTGACTAAATTTACCTGGTTCTAGGAGTTTGCAGCCGATGTAGGTCTTTTTGCTATAGCCGGTGGGATCTAATTGAACGGGGTTGAGGTCCTCTATAGTCGAGTCTGCAGCTTCGACCATTTCGGGATCCATGATGATGTCCCTGGTCTTTTCTTGTGTCAACCTCGACTGTTGATTGCTATACCTCTTTTTCCTTGTCTTTATTATGTTGGGTTGTCATGCTGTCTAAGACGATGCGGTAACATTCTGGGGATGTGCATTGTTCTCCCTGTATGCTGAATATCCCCCAAGGTGTTGGGAATTTGATTACTTGGTATAAGATGGACGGGACGGCTCTTATGGGATGTATCCATGGTTTTCCTACTATAGCATCGTATGTGGTGGCCTGGTCCATGATGTGGATGGTTGTCTCCAGCGTTATGCCGCCGACCAAGATGGGGAGTGTAGTCTCTACGGGTGTCTGCTCAACTGCATTATTAAAATTGTTTAGTGTGTTGCAGCGTGGCACTATCTTGTCCTTGAGTCTCATGTGTGTAAGGACTCGAGGATGGATAATGCACGCTCCACTCCAATCATCCACCATGATACATTTGATATCAGTATCTAAAAATGCGCAAAGTAATGAGGTGAGCATCATTGTGAGGGAAAGTCAAACCATCGACATTCGAATCGTCAAGATGATAGTTTCTTCGAGTTTGTCATATCGTTCATGGGTGATAAATATTTTGATCTTGTGAGTGGCAGTGACTTTAACGTCATTGATGGAGGCGTCGTCGCTGCCGCTGATGATCATGTTGATAGTGCGAGCTGGTGATGGTGGCTTCGGCGCGCCTGTGCGTTCACATCCTCTGGCGAAGCTGTTTCTCCTCTTGTGGCTCAGCAGCTCTTTAAGGTGTCCCTGATGCAGCATGTTCACAACCTCCATGCTCCTGGTGGAACTCGCAGAGGGCGTCAAACTTTTTGGTGCTTGGATAGGACCTTATCTTTGGCGGCCACTTTACCTTCGTTCTAAGTTTCTCCAGGGCATAGACTATTTCTATAGGTGAAACACAAAAATTGTGAGAAGATAATAAGGGGGAAATACCTCTTCCGTTCTGGCGAGTCCTCGTTCACGGCCTGCATGGGCCTTTATCATAGCAGAAAGAAGATGGGGCGGGGGCCCTGACATATGGCTTATGCCATTCCTTATTGGGTCGTGAGGCCGAGTGATTCCTCCTTATGTTATCTCTCCTGGACTTGGCTTGTACCGAGGTGAGCTGTTGAGTTGGTCTGTTAAGGTCGTCATAATCTGCTCGGACTTCAGCGCAGTAAGCATTGTGGATTTCATCCCAAGTGGTTGAAGGATATTTCATCAATCGGCTCAACAGTTTTATAGTTGCTCTTGAACCATCTCTACTCAACCCATTCTGAAAACCCGCGACGCCATTACCTTGGACACGTTTAGTAGGTCCATCCTTACCTTGTTGAATCATGCCAGGAAGTTCCTTAGTCCCTCTCCTAAGGACTACGTGATGGCGAATATGTCGTTTACTCTTGTTTCGGGTTTCTTGGCTCCGGCATGCGCCATTATGAACTTATCGACTATTTTCTCGAAGGTTTCTATGGAGCGGGTTGGTAGCTGTGAGTACTACGTCAATGCCCCTCCCGTAAAGGTTTTGCCAAATTTCTTCAGCAAAATAGAGGACATTTGTTCCTTGGGGAGGTCGTTGCCTTTCACGGTGGTGACATAATGAGTCACGTGATCTTCGGGGTCAGTCATTCCGTCATATATCCTGAGATACAACGATATTTTGAAGGTCTTTGGTATGGCATGTGGGGTTGTTCCTCGCTGTACAGCTGCTCTACAAACCTATCAATGCCTCTCTTTGGCAGTAGCTTAGGGGCGCTCAGTATCTTGTCGACTCATTCTTGGTGTTCTTTCATCTGATCTTTGAGAGCTTTTTTATTCTCTATTTCTTCCATCCTCTTTAGAACAACGGCTAGGACGTTGTCACCTACATTTTCAGTAACATTGTGAGTTATACCTGGTGTTGGATGGTCTGGTTGGTCGCCATGTTCGTCTGCTCGTTGCACTGTGTGGGCTCTTGCGGTCTCTGTAGTCGTGCATGGAGTGGGCTTATTGAGCACACTCACTAGCATAACGGTCAACCATGCTTCGAGGAGATTTTTTATAGCTGGTGGCTTCCCTTCTCCTGTGGACGTGGAGGCCCCTTTTTCATTTGATTTTGTTATGCTACAATGGAGGGAGGCAGCCTCTCGCGCCTGGGGGAGGCAGCTCTCGTTTATAGCATTCATGAGGTTGCTAGGGAAACCATCTATCACTTTAGTCCTCTCTCCTTGGTTACCTGCCATATAGGTTTCTGTATGTGCAAAGAAAAAGAAACATCTTGGGGTTCGTAAGTCACGTTAGTTGTAGATCTAAAGGAAACTAATAAAATTAGCTAAGAAGTCACCAAAGATGACACTAAACTGCTTGACCAAAAATATCTAATAATAATATCCTAAAGACAAGGTTATCGGTTTTATGACAAATAATGTGTATATTTGTCCGGATGGTAATGAATGTGAGCAATAATAACAGTGTTTAGTGATCCAAAAAAATGGAAGATGGCATTAAATAGTAATAACTAGTAATGAATGGCAATTAAGTAAATAAAAATGTGTTAGCCACCTGAAAAGAGGTGAGATTCGATAATATTCTCTGACAATGATGAATAGATTGATGAGCCTTTGAACATTCAGGTTGTTCTTGGATACAGTGAAAATGCTGGTCAAGAATCTTAGTAAAAAAACTTATTTTTATATGCTTGTAATAGGGCCAGATTCTCTCTATAAAATCAATGTATTTTTTACAAATGAATATCTCATGTCTCCTCTCATTGTGTATCTTTCTATTTATAGGGACATAATCCAAGAAACTCTAATAGTACATGTACACTAGAATATTCTCTTTAGTGTCCTAGTTTTAAACTAGTCGTTATAACTCTGTCAAGGATGCTCGACACCGACCTTGATCTTTGATGACTCCGCGACCTTGATCCTTGCTGACTCTTTGAACGCAACCTTCATTATTTCTAGAACCACTTCGACCTTGGGCAGGCCTTTATTGGAGTCGTATTGGTGACACATGCGAGCCTGTGAATGCCTCCTTAATGCTAACGTGATTTAATCATATAAGAGAGAATTTTTTACCCATATATTAATATTGATTTCATGCTCAACAAATTAACATAAAGCATGTGTTAAAATAATTAACAAAAGTAATGTTAAAATAAATTAATGTTTCAAGCATGTTAAATAAATTAATAACTAAATTTAATGTTAAATGAATTAACATTTCAATCATGTTAAACAAATTAACAAATTAGTATAATGATAAACAAATTCAACAACAATAACAACAACAACAACCCAGTGGAATCCCACTAGTGGAGTCTGGAGAGGGTAGAGTGTATACAGACTTTAACCCTATCCCGGAGGGATAGAGATGTTGTTTTCGGGAGACTCTCAGCTCAGAGACAATAGATCCGTAACAACAACAGAAACCAGAAAAATAGTATCATCATCGTAAATACAACAAATAAATGGAAAGTAAATAAATACAGCGAAACACAACAAAAACTACTAGCAGTCTTAGACAAAACACTATCAGACTAGCCGACACAATGAGGAAAAACGCTCGACCACCCCCTAACCTACAACTCGAATACTCGACCTCCACACCTTCCTATCAAGAGTTGTGTACTGGAAAAACTGAAGTCGTGCCATGTCATGCCTGATCACATCGCCCCGATACTTCTTAGGCCGCCTCTACCTCTTCTCGTACCTGCCAACGCCAACCGCTTACACCTCCTAACAGGGGAATCTAGGCTTCTCCTCTGCACGTGCCCGAACTATCTAAGCTTCGCTTCCCGCATCTTGTCGTCCAAAGGAACCACAACCACCCTCTCCTGAATATCTTCATTTCTAATCTTATCCATCCTAGTGTGTTCGAACATCCATCTCAACATTCTCATTTCTGCTACTTTCATCTTCATAATGTTACACAAATTAAGAAATAAATATAATGTTAAACAAATTAACATTTCAAGCATGTTAAATAAATTAACAAATAAATCTCCTAAATCCCTCTCCCCCCCGGGTTTAATTTGTTTATTTTCAGAGGAGGGAGAAGCCATAGCCTCTCTAACCTTCTTTTTAGTGGTTACAGTGACGGTATTCAGCAGATTTATTTTACTCCTTTTATTTTATTCTAATCAAAGAAAACTAATTTCAATAATCAAATAATTACCAGTTCAAAAGCAAGCCATGAAATTTTTTTTTAACTAATTTAGATTTGATGGATGACATGAATAAAAAATAGTCATCGTCCAATCTGTTTCATATACTTTCTTTTGTCCTTTTTTTTTTTTTTTTAGAAAACTGATTTCAAAATCAGAAGAAGACCAAAGATTAATTGAAAAAATTGATTAACCTTAATTAACTACACAGAAAATTCTATATGGATAACACATAGTTTTAGATACCATAGTATATAGCAAACGGTGTTATCATTCAAAAAAACTATATACGCGTAGTTCTATATTTACACAAAGTAATAGGATTATTCTTTATATGTTTTCGGACCAGAAAATCATTATATGACTCTGATATCAACGAAGGAAAACTTGATACACTAAACACATTAGTTTAGCGCGTAAATCGAAAAAATAAGAGAATCTTTTATTATATGATGTAAGTATACTTATATATAGAATATTAAAGTTAACTAATAACCTTATTGAACCTTAAAGCACCCCTTATGGTGAACCCAAAATTTCCTATAATATTTGGACCAGTGACTCCTTCCCTCAATTCCTTCTGCGTTTATATACATCGTAGAACCTTTCTTATCGATTTGGAGGGCTGCGAAGAGGAATTTGGTGTTGTATGTTTGGCGTGAATAGCCAATTACCTCCCTTCTATGACTTGTCTCATTCTCGCATTTTGGATGTAAGGAAGTCGGAAAGCAGAAGTTATTTCGATAAATGGGCTCTTTATTCTATCTTCTAGGGGTGAGCATTCGGGCAGTTTGGATTGCATATAAATATTTCAGTTTGAATTTTTAGTATTCGGATTGAAGAAATTACAATCCAAATAAGTTCGGATTGGATCGGATTTTTTAAGTTCGATTTCGGATTAATCGGTTTCGATACTTTGAATTTTTGGTTTTGAGCTTATAAGTTGAGATATTTCTTCTTTTTACAAAAAATGACTATTCAAATGAAGTACTCATGTTAAATTGTATGAAAAGTTCCTCATTCTCACCGCAGTCATCCAAATGATATATTCAAGTTATGACATTATTATTAAAAAAAACAAAAAAGATATGATACGGCCGATAAGAAGTAAAAAGAGTAAAATCATATCCAAATAGAAAGTATTCTCGCAGTAACTTAGTAATTAATATTTAATATATGAGATAATATCTAATGGGTAGGGTGTTGAACTTATTACTATTGACATATGGATAATGACAAAATATAAAGTATAAGAATTTTGGATTTCGGATATCCAAAAATTCGAAGTACCATATCCAATATCCAATCTGAATTCAATATTTTAAAAATTAAATCAAGCCAATTTGTAATTCGAAAATTCAAACAAAAAATTCAAAAAATTCGAATTTTGATTTGGATTTCAGGTTTGCCCAAACTATGCACATCCCTGTTATCTGCTTCTTTCTCTTCCTATGATGAAATTTTATAAAATTATAATTTCTTTATTGATGTGTTGCCTTTTATTTAATTTTTTTTAAAATGAGAGAAATTCAAAAATAGCCAGATTACAAGTGACCATTCAAAAATGATCACAGTTTCAAAAGTAATCGAAATTTAGCCACTTTTCATGTAAAGATAAGTCTGAACGAAAACACTGTTTAAAATTCGAAAAGTACTTCTACATTATACTTATGCTGGAACTCTAGTATAATATACTGGACCCAGCAAAGTACATCGGTCCAGCATAATATGCTGAAAGTTCATACTCAGGCGCTCGAATCTCCAATATATTATGCTGGAACTTTTCACGTGGTGGAGTTCCAGCATATTATACTGGAAGTTCATACACAGGTGCATCGAACTCTAGTATATTATGCTGGACCGGTCTCTGTTGCAGTAAAATAGTGGCTATTTTTCAATGATTTGGCAAATACTAACTATTTTTGAATGATCAATCCGAAAATTGACTAGCCCGTATTATTTTTACTTCTAAAATAGATTTACTTAAATGATATTAATTACGAATGCTATTGGATAAGAACATTTTGATTCCGAATGAAAAGACAAAATTAATTTCGTCAGGTCGTATCCTCCAAGAATTTATTTTTTGTTAGTACAAGGAGACATAATTTTTGGTAATTACAAGCGGATATATTACTCATATTAATCGCCAACACATTTTGTATAAACGTCTACTGGCAGTTAAATCATGATTAGAAATTTACTATATATATCGTTAGATAAAGATTTTAACAAGTTTATAGAGCTGGATATTCCTCTCCTTGACTCCCGTGAAAAGGATAGATTATGACGTGTCCCGGATCCACAGTTGAATAGAACTCTCTGCGTCTTACCGCCACGTCTGACCCAGCTGCTGGAACATCCACCGTTTAATAACTAGTGAGTCATACTAGAGTTATTGTAAACCGTCTGATAAGAAAATGGGTCCCTAAAAGAGAAAGTGGGACCTATAAGAAATGCAAATAATCTCTACGGTCTTAGAAGATTGTATTGTATCAGACTATCAGTAACGTTCCACATACGCAACGACCAAAAGACCTTTTTCGGGTGACTAACCAATGGATCAAAATGGCGTCGTTAGCTTCCGCCACCGTCAATCTCCCTCGTCCGATCGGTTCCTCGGCGTGTTCTCACCGCCGCAGAGTGATGCTGCTCTCGGCGGCGGGATAGATTCATCGGTCGTCGATGATGATGAGCTCAACGAAGATGACGTGTTCTGGACTGGAAGAGACTTCACTGAATCTCAACGCCGCTCTACTTCTCCTTCACAAAATAGTCGCCGTCAGTCCTTCCCTAAGCATGAGAAGTTTGGTATTCTTGCTGCATTATCGGAGGATCACCGGAAAACTGACCTTCCTGTTCTCCGTCGGAAGTCTTCAATCACTTCCTCGCCTTCCGGTAAGGCGCCCATTTCAGCTTCGCCTTCTACAGTGATACCGTTTTCCCGTGCAATACCTTCAATTCCTAAGCCTCCATCGGATAATTATTACTTTAATCACTCAAAATCCATGCCGGCGAGGAAGTTCCAGCACTCGGCTCCGGTGAATGTCCCGATGATGCCGAAGAAGGCACCGAGGAACGGAGATCTTGCTGATATTGAAATTGACGAAGATGATGCCGATGATGAGATGTTGCCGCCGCACGAGATGGTGGCCCGAGGATCAATGCGATCTCCTAGAACCACGTTCTCTATGCTGGAAGGCGTCGGAAGAACTCTCAAAGGGAGGGATCTTCGTCAGGTTCGCAATGCCGTGTGGCGCCAAACAGGTTTTCAGGATTGAAATATGTTCAAAATATGTTGATATAACTGATATATTTTGTTTTGGATATCTAAACTGAGCTTGATGTTTCTAGTTATATATATTTTGTATATAGGCAATGGAGAAATGTTTTTACAAGTTTCTTCAGTTGCTTATATGTGGCTTAAGTGTATTGAAGGAAGATGAAATTATTATCTAGAATCTTTTTGGGTGATATTGTTGTATCAACAGGTACATTTTCGTCAGTGATATCAGTTGAATATCAATCAAAGATATTTTGTTAGATTTTTATATGATTCAGTTGGAGGCACTTCATCATTTTTGACCAAAACGATTCTAGCTTTCGGCCATTCATCTATGTAATCCTATTTTCTATGCCTATAGTGACAGCCTCCTAATCAAGTTATGGATTCGTTGCAACGAAGTATTTAGACCATGATCCTGTTTTGGTAGTTCCTCTGCCAGTTTCCCCATAGCTGATCACGTTTAATCAATGACACATTATATCTAGCAGTTCAGCTGACTTCTATTGCTCCTTCTGTACAACAATGTGTGAACTGAAGTAGTGGCAGAGGCGGTGCTACAATTTGAAGGTTATAGGTTCGGGGTTATAATCTTTTTAAGTTACATATTCAATGAATTTCACAAGACAAATATAGTATTTGGACCGATGCTACTGGGATAAGCCGAACCCGTAGCTGATGGGCTAGCTCCGACCCTGATTCGCGGCCTATCCCGGAACCAGCTTTCTCTAGTTCCTTCTTAGAAATCCTTTGCTTTTATCATGATTCATATTGTCTGCTACTCTAGCAGACAGTTCCTTATTTAGTTGAAACTGCTGAAGATATCATGTTTCTTTCGTTCTTTCTTCTTTCTTTTTGTGTTTCTTTTTTGTGGTGAAAGTGGTATTCAGACCGACTTGCACACACCTTAACTATTTCACCAGGTACCTTCATTATTCCGTTCTCTAACCATTATCACTAGTATAAATTTTGAGCAGTTCTGTCCACACAGGCTTAATTGTTAATTCACCTATCTATTTTTTTTTCTACTGGAAGTGAGTCTTGATTTTCCATAATTTTCTTTCCAACTTCATTAGGCACATGCTCTTGAGTGCAGGATGTATCTTGACTGCGACACAAAGCACTTGAGACTACGCTTGTCCTTTGATTCTCTTGCATTTGAAGCTGTAATAGAACTTTAATCTTTGACTGTTGCCCATAATATCTTCAAATCATGGATTCGTCTGCATTATTTCAAATGACAGAGGAAGGCAAAAGAGGTTGTCCTGAAATGGACTAGCAATAGTACAACGCATAGGACGAAAAGAAAGAAATTCGCATGAACGTCTCTTCGCTGATGCATCACTTGTATAAGTAGTTCCTGTAACAGAACGATATATATTGAACCTTTTCCTCGTGCCAAGATATTGCATGTATACCACTTGAATAATATTCTTCCTTTTTTCAAATGAATTTTACCTTATGATTTTTCAATCTGCTAATAGATCTAGAATAGGTTAATTTGGGATTGAAACACAGTTGATGGTTTGATTTCGTAGAGACTGGGCATGCCACTGTTTGAACATTGCCAAGTCTCTTGTCGATTTCCATACATACACTTTAGGAAATGTTATTCTTCTATACCTCATGAATATAAGCTTATCAGCACGTAGTAAATACACCTTAGAACAAATAAACAGATAAATGTGACTGACCTTGCCATGCTACTGCTAATGGCGGAATGCAAATGCTGGAACATAATATTGAACCGGAGTTTCGTAAATTCGCCCCTTTAATTGGTTCCTTATTTAATTTAAATTTTCAACTAAGTTTGGTTCCTCTTACTTTGACCTTCGAAAAGCTGGTGTTTCTGAGGAAAACACACCAGAATTCAATTTAGTGAAAATTGATGAAAAGAAGCCACTACCACAAGTGACTGTGCAGCTACCAAGTAATGAAGAAACTTCCGTTTGGATTTAGCTTGGAATAAGCCATTGGGTAGCATATATGATAGCTAGGGGTGACAATTTGAGCCCAAACACATTCAACTCGCTTAACCCGCCCAAAGATTAATGGGTTAGGCTACAAACATTTTAGTTTATGGGTCTATTTGGATTTAGTCCAAGTTAACCCATTATTTTTTATAGCCTATTCTGACCCATTAAGCAGTCCAAATATAATCCATGAAACTCACCCAAAACAAAGGGATCTCAATCCAACTTATCTAGAAATTTACTTAGTTGC
>ML407923.1:26803-73166 GCA_005239525.1 Nicotiana knightiana | reverse complement strand
TCAAAGCACATAAAATGCGAGGGATATAATGCTTAAAATCACGAATTCTAGCCACTCATCAGTCGTGACAAGAGTTAGTCATGAGTTAAAGTATTTGTAATAGGTGTATTACAAAGTGGCTTGTAATAGGTGTATTACAATTTAGTGAGGGATTAAGGGTTTAATTCCTAGATTACATAGGTTTTAATCTAAAGTTTTAATCTAAAGATTGCTCATAGTGAAGTTGAAATCCTACCAGTGTAGGTCGTGGTTTTTGATCCCCTTGAGCAGGGATTTTTTCACGTAAAATTCCTTGTGTCATTTACTTACTGTTGCATTAGATTATTTTGTGGAAACTGTTATAGGACCTTGTCTCTATACAATTTGGTGGACTCATATATTCTATCAATTGGTATCAGAGTGGGTTCTTTCTATCAGGTTAACACCTAGAAAGGATCCTCATGGCTGCTCCACCAAACTTTGAAGAAGGCCAGTCCACCTACAAGCCTCCTAGGTTCAATGGTCAATACTATGGGTGGTGGAAGACAAGGATGTATGACTTTATCATGGCAGAAGATTTCGAGTTGTGGGGTGTCATTTATGATGGCCCTTATGTCCCTACAAAAAAGGTCGGAGACCCTGCTATGACGGTGCCAAAGACCAGGAAAGATTACAACGATGCTGACAGGAAAGCTGTGGAGAAAAATTTTTGTGCCAAGAAAATTTTGGTGTGTGGTATAGGACCTGATGAATACAACATGATCTCAACTTGTCAATCCGCCAAGGAGATATGGGAAGCTTTGCAAACAGCACACGACGGAACCACTCAAGTAAAGAAGTCTAATATTGACATGCTCACCACTGAGTATGAGCTCTTTAGAATGAAGGATGATGAATCCATTCAAGATATGAACACTCGATTCACTTCCATCATAAATAAGTTACACTCGCTTGGTGAAATCATTCCAAGGAACAAGCTTGTGAGGAAGATTCTTAGTGTTCTGCCCAGCTCCTGGGAGAGTAAAGTGAACACCATTACTGAAGCAAAGGATTTGCAGGCGCTCACTATAGATGAGCTGGTTGGGAATCTGAAAACCTATAAAATGAAGAAGGACAATGAAAGAAGAGAACCAAATAAGGAAAAGAACCTGGTACTCAAAGCAGAAAGAAATGACTCGAGTGAGGAAGACAATGACATGGCTTAATTAACTAGAAGGTTTCAGAAAATGGTTCGAAGGAATGGAGGCATACCAAAGAGAGGTAGTTCCAACAAACCAAAGAATTACGACCTCTGTCATAAGTGTGGAAAGCCAGGGCATTTCATAAAGGATTGCCCTCTCCTGAAGAAAGAACATTTCAAACACAACTATGATAAAGCAGCCAAGAGGAACCCGATTCCTGATAAACGCTTCAAAAGAAAGAACGTCGCTGACAATGTTGTGAAGCAAGCTCTTGCAGCATGGGGAGATTCCTCCACTGAGTCTGAAGAAGAAAATGATGCAGGTGATAGTTCTATGATAGCAGTTGAAAGTGAAGCCAATGAATATGATTCAATATTTGCCTTTATGACTCAATCAGATAACAATGAAGATGATGACAATGATGAGGTGAACTTTCGGGATGTTCAGAGAAATCTGAAATCCTACTCTCCTAAAAAACTCATGTCATTAGCTAGTGTGTTAATTGATGCTTACCATAGTCTTGTAAACAATAGGGATGGCTTAACTATGGAATTAGGAGATGCTGAGCAAACTAGAGATGATTTGGTAGTTTGTGTTATTGATTTGAAGGAAACTATAAATAATTTAAAAATTGAAAAGGAGGTTCTAACTGAGAAAATTGCTAGTGTAGAACACGAAAGAGATGATTTGATGGTGGTAGTGGTTTACTTAAAAGAAACCATTGAGAATTTCAGTAAAGAGAAAGATGCATTAGTGGAGAAAGTTGCTTCTATTGAGCAAGAAAGAGATGCCCTCTTGGTTGTAATTGTGGATTTAAAGGAATCAATATAAGAACTTAAGGTTGAATGTAGGCCTGGAAATCCTGAAAAGGGGAAAGAAGTTGCAAGTGAGGTACACATATATCTTGTAAATGAGTTAAACATAGTGAAAAGTAGCTTGTGTGCTGAACTTGAGAAAAATAGACAGCTTCAGACAGACTTAGAAAGAGTAAAGAGTGATTTAGAAAAGTCTCTTAAGTGTACCTGGTCCTCTGACGCTGTTACTGCCATGTATGTTAACAATAGTGGAAATAAGTAGGGAATAGGGTTTCAAAAGGATTGAACTCCTTATAACCCTCACATCAAGTATGTCATTGTACCCGATAATTGGCTGGGTACCCATTGTGGGGAACAATGGGCATTTTAAAGAAAATTGCAAAGCCAAGGTTCAGTCTCTTCAGAAAAACAAAGCTTTTGCTGAAAGGGGACCATGTGTCACCCATAAAAAATTCATGTTACCTGCATGGACTAGAAGAACACTCATTCACCCCTTTCCTCATTACAAGGGACCCAAACTTGTTTGGGTTCCTAAATCTAACCCTTGAATTCCTTGTGTACGGAACAGTGACAAGAAGCAGTCAACAATGGTTCATGGATAGTGGATGCTCAAAGAACATGATTGGGAATACCATGGACTTCCTTTCACTAAAAGCCCTGCAAGGAGAAAGTTTATCCTTTGGAAATGGGAAAATGGGTACATTCTTGGTGTTGGAAAAATTGGAAAGTCTCTCACTCACTCAATTGAGAACGTGTACTATGTCAATGGTCTCAAGTACGGTCTCTTGAGTGTTTCTCAAATATGTGATAAAGGAAACAAGGTGGAGTTCTTGTCAAAGATATGTACAGTTACAAATCTCATAACTGGTGAAGTGGTACTTGTGGCCAAAAGATACAAGAACATCTACGTTGCTGATTTTGAGTCCCTACAAAATGGTGATTTGAGTTGCTTGAAAGCATTTGATGATGATGCTGAACTGTGGCACAGAAGGCTAGGGCATGCAAGATTTTCTCTACTAAATAAACTGGTTCAGAAGGATCTGGTTCGTGTTCTGCCCAAGTCAAAGTTCAAAGAATAAAAGGTTTGTGATGCCTGCGCTAGAGAAAAAAGCATGTGAAATCCTCATTCAAGCCAAAGAAGGATGTCAGCACCTCAAAACCACTTGATCTCCTTCATATGGATCTATGTGGCCCTATGAGAATGCCAAGCAGGGGATGAAAAAGATACATTTTTGTGATAGTAGATGACTACTCCAGATTCACATGGGCTCTGTTTCTCATAACAAAGTATGAGACCTTTGAAGTTTTTGTAGCCTTTGTGAAGAAAATTCAAGTGAAGATGGAATCAAAAGTATCATGCATCAGATCAGATCATGGAACATAATTTGACAATGCCAAGTTTAATGAGTTCTGCAACGAGAATGGCATCACCCACAACTTCTCAGCTCCAAGAACTCCACAGCAAAATAGAGTCGTATAAAGGAAGAACAAAACTCTTGAATACATGGCAAGAACTATGTTGATCGATAGTGGGATTGTTAAGAATTTCTAGGCAGAAGCCATCAACACTGCCTGATACTTGGTGAACAGGTGCATGCTTAGGTCTCTCTTGAACAAAACTCCCTATGAGTTTCTGAATGGAAAGAAGCCCAATTTGACTCATCTAAGAACATTTGGATTCAAATGTTATGTTCTAAATAATGGAAAGGATCATCTTGGAAAATTTGATGCCAAGAGTAATGAAAGAATTTTTCTGGGGTACTCTTCTCAAAGTAAAGC
The DNA here is from genome assembly GCA_005239525.1 of Nicotiana knightiana. Taxonomy (NCBI): domain Eukaryota; kingdom Viridiplantae; phylum Streptophyta; class Magnoliopsida; order Solanales; family Solanaceae; genus Nicotiana; species Nicotiana knightiana. The sequence continues at coordinate 69,412 of ML407923.1, read as the reverse complement.
CTATAAGGTATACAACAAGCGAACTCAGTGTGTTGAGGAAAGTGTTCATGTAGTCTTTGATGAGTCCTATCTCTCTTGTGATAAGAGCAAGAATGATGATCAAGATGGAGAGCCTCTGCTGGTTCCAGGAGCGGTCATTGATATGGCAAATGGAAAAGCAGATATGATGAGCCAAGTGAAGGAGACAAGTGAAGACAATGAAATCTCTTCCTCATCAACTGGAGAGGAACCAGGTACTACAATCACAACAACTGAAGCTAAAGAAAGAGTGGTTGATTTAGTTCAAAGTACTTCACTGGTAGCAGAAATGAAGGATACAAGGGAACCAGTCAGGTTTACCTAACTCTTCTGCAAATGAAATTCAAGTTCCAAATTGGACAATATAATCACTCCCCTAGACTCAGGTGTCCAAACCCTATCAAAAGCTAGAAATTCACTCGCCTTCTCAACATTTCTCTCCCAAATAGAGCCCAAAAATAATAAGAAAGCCTTAAAGGATGCAGACTGGATCACATCCATGCAAGATGAGCTGCATCAGTTTGAAAGGAACAAATTTTGGCACCTGGTACCTCGATCCTCAGATCTAACCATCATAGGAACCGGGGGGTATTCAGAAACAAGCTTGATGAACATGGAAACACTACTAGAAACAAGGCAAGGCTAGTGGTCCAAGGATACAATCAGGAGGAAGGAATTGATTATGATGAGAACTTTGCTCCTATTGCTCGTATGGAAGCTATCATAATCCTCATTGCCTTTGCATCTCATATGGAATTCATTTTGTTGCATATGGATGTCAAAAGTGCATTTCTGAATGGTTTCCTCAAGGAAAAAGTCTATGTAAAGCAACCTCCAGTCTTTGAATGTCATGAACATCCTGAATATGTGTTCAAATTGGACAAGGCACTGTATAGATTGAAGCAGGTTCCTCGAGCTTGGTATGGAAGGTTGTCAAAATTTCTCTTAGAAAATGGCTTTACAAGAGGAAAAATTGACAACACATTGTTTCTGAAGAAACGAGGGAGAAACCTGCTCATTGTTCAAGGTATATGTTGATGATATCATTTTTGGGGAAACAACCGATTCACTATGTGAGGAATTTGCAAAACTCATGGGAAGTGAGTTTGAGATGAGCATGATGGGGGAGTTGAACTTCTTCTTGGGTATTCAAGTGAAGCAGTCCACAAAGGGAACATTCATCAATCATCAGAAATATATCAAGGAACTTCTGAAGAGGTTTGACATGGAAGCATCAAAAGTGATTGACACTCCCATTGCCACTGCTACTCGACTAGTCATGGATGAATCTGGCTCTTTTGTGAATCAAACAATGTATAGAGGCATCATTGGATCTCTCCTCTATCTTACTGCTAGCAAGCCAAATATTGTATTCAGTGTGGGACTATGTGCAGGGTTTTAGTCAAACCCCAAGGAATCTCATCTGAAGGCTGCCAAAAGAATTCTGAGATATCTTAAGGGAACACAGGACCTAGTTCTATACTACCCTCCAGGTAACAATTTTAATCTTATTGGGTATGCTGATGCTGATTATGCAGGTTATCTTGTGGACAAGAAAAACACATCTGGAATGGATCACTTCTTGGGTTCATGTCTAATTTCATGGGGAACAAGGAAGCAAAATTCAGTAGCTCATTCAATAGCTGAAGCAGAATATGTTGCTGCAGCTTCCTGCTATGCTCAACTTCTATGGATCAAACAACAGTTGGAAGATTTTGGAGTATACACTGACTGTGTACCTCTTCTATGTGACAATACAAGTGCACTCAACATGACCAAGAATCTAGTCCATCATAAAAGAACCAAGCACATTGATGTGAGACATCATTTTCTCAGAGACAATGTGGAGAAGGGGCTTATCTGCATGAAGTTTTGCAGTATAGAAGACCAGATTGCAGATATCTTCACCAAAGTCCTGAGCAGAGAACACTTTGAGAGAAACATGCTGGCACTGGGGCTAATAGAGCCTAATTGAGAACCCTATTCCTTCCATATGGCTAAAGTATTTTCTCTCCAAGTCTAACTCACTTCTATACCATTGAAGGTAGACACGCATGATGATTATAGAAGCTGCAGAGGCAATGCATGAGTAGTAAAAGAGGGTTGAGAATTTTTGAATGACTAGTCAAGAACCTGGTTCTTGTACCACAAATTAGTAGTCTTGTGCTTTTCTCATACATATCTTAGAAGAAACAAAAAATAAGTTCCACGTCATCAACCTTTTCACACCCTGTATGTCACGTCTTTTCGTTCAAATCCTTTAACTTCCCTCTGAAACATTGCATCTTTCCACACATCTGTCGTCGTTTCAGAACCCGTTTCTCTTTCCCTTATAATTGCCTTTCCCTTCATTAAAACTATCTCACTTCCAAAACTTGAGCGATCATGTCTATCTTCCTCAGCCTCTCCTGAACCTTCAAACAAATCATCCACCATGGTAGAAGATCAAACAACCCTTCCTACCATTAAAGAGAAAACTCTCGAGTCTTCTGTTCCTGTAGGAACACCTCTAGTCATCCCCTCTTCCTCCACTATTCAAACCGAAAAGCCTAAACCTGTTTCTCCTTCACCATACATCCCTCTCACTACTCTCTCTGATTCTACTCCTCCTCTAAGTGTTGAGCACTCAGAAATCCCTAAGAATGATACATCTCTCCCTTGTCGCTTGAGATTATCAAAGAGCAGGATAAGGATGAAACTCCAGTTCCAGAAGAAAAAAGTGAGACTCCTCTAGCAGAATCATGAACATGACCCCTCTCCTGAGGAAACATGTCAGTAATCATCTTCCTAGGTCAGCTTCGATCCTGCTCCTTCTCCTCACTTTGACGCTGAGCCATTGGAATCAGCACCCCCTGTTATGAGGTCCAGTGATGGAGAGGATCAGGACGATGTTTCTCTAAGTGCATTTCTCAGAGTAAGGAGGCCAGTAGCAACTCCTGAGTCCCCCTCCTAAGCAACATACCACAAGGTTGCAGAAGAAGGAGGCTCTTGAGTCTATGCTAAAAAAGAGTAAAAGGAGTAATAGGAAGAAGAAGAGGCTGGTGAAGGATGGTGAAATTTTCTGTGACAAGCACATTCCAGTTGTGGAAGTTGATGAGAAATCCCAAGAGGAACCAAGTTCCTTGGTCAAGAAATCTCAGAAAAAGAAACAATCTACTAAGAGTACTTCAAAGGAGGCTGTTGGAACACCCAGTGAAAAGTAGTGAAGGATAGTGGCAAGTTGAAGCAAGTGGTGGTAGAAGAGTCGATGTCTGATGAGGATGTTGGATTAAAGTCTAGTGGGAAGGTTAATTCTAGTGGAAAGTCTGTTAAAAGAAAATTGGAGACTATGAAGGAACCCTGTTCTGTGAAGAAGGCAAGAAGTGGAAGTATATCTGGTAAAGAAAGGTTGAGGTACCAGAAAGTACTGTAAGGTCGCACTTTTGACCCAGAGATATATGAGATGGCTGGTATGCACCAAGGACTTGAAATGGTTGAATTTCAGCAGCGGGACATCTATTCAAGGTGGATGTGCCCAACGTTTATGAGGAAGAGGTTCAAAGTTTCTATGCTGAACTCTTTACTGTTGAATCCGATCATATCTATGCTCTAGTGAATGGGGTAGACATTGCTATGGACTCTGCTGTGTTAGGAGACATTCTTAAAGTCCCTTCTGAAGGTTTGTCTTCTGTTAGAGGTGCATGTGGTTCAAACTTCAGGCGTGCTATAGTTAAGGAGAAAGTTGTCCAGTTGGGGGAACGGGTGCATAACAAAGCCTTGCTTCCTGTGTATCAACTGTTGTTTGAGTTGGTAAACAAGGTTTTGCTTCCTGGCACTGAGAGGAGGTCCATCACATCCAGGGCTGATCTGTATCTAATGGAAGCACTGGATGAGTTCCAAACTGTTAACCTGCCAGCCATAATGATTGAGCACATGCAAAATGTGGCAACATTCAAAGATAGAAATCATGGCTTTCTCCTCACGCGTGTCTTCAAATTCTTTAACGTGCCTTTGGGATAGCCTAAGATAGGGACCAAGAAGAATACTTTCTGGAAAACTACTCTAGAGGAATGTGAGTGTGTTGACAAGATTGGAGGAGTAGGCAGCACTTCGACAATCTCCCAGCTTATCAATGCTCAAAACAGTGCTACTGAGGAGATCAAAAAGTTGAAGGCAAGGAATGCCATATTAGAGACTCAGCTCAGTCAAGCTCAAGAGGAACCAGGGTCCTCCGGTTCTTCAAGTGCAGAAGTTGCTCGTTTGACCAAGGAGAATGCTGATCTCAGGAAACAGGTTGAGAACCTGAGGGAGAAACTGCTCGCTGAGCAAATGTCCGCCAATGCTTGGATAGATCTCGTTCTCAACACTCTTGCTGCTTCTTCCAAGTCCTCTTCCTCCAGTGTCTCCTAGGCTAATCCTTCAGTGAGCAGTGTCCATTTTATCCTTCTTGTATTGGTGGTGTTGTGGTAACTATTTTTGTTATTTTTGTGGTGTGTGGATGGAACTCACTTGTAGTGATCCCGTCTTTAACAATCCAAATCTGCTTTTGCTGTAACGGGAAATGCTTATGTTTGATGATAATCAATGAAAACTTTCCTTTTTTTTTTATAAATGCCTATGTTTTTCTGTTTCTCTTTTCTATCATGTTAGTGTGCACACAAGTGACATGAGTTAGCTAGGCTAGACTTATTTATGCTAATTGCTTGTTTGTGTATTTTAAATGATGCCAAAAGTGGGAAGATAGATAAATTGATAATTGAAGCAGGGGAACTGATTAAGGGGGAAGCACAAAGTCAGGGGGAACTTGTGAAGTTCCTGTTACTTTATCTAGTTTATATAGCTCTGAATATGATTGTCAATTTTTAAGTTTGTCCTCATAAAAAAGGGGAAATTGATGGGTTTTTAGTACCTTAGCTTTATGTTTTGATGATCTAACAAACTTACTGTCAAATAACCAGATAAAGAACCTAACGCACACTTGGTACACAACTCAACTAACGGACTTAAGCTAATGTGAGCTTTATGACTTCAGAAGATAAAGAATCAACTCAGGGACCTAATCCTTTTTGGTTTTCTTGACAACAGTACGAAGTCAACTCTCTACAGCTGGAAAGTGGCTGCCTGCACTGTACAGGAAAACAGTGCAGCACAGTGCAGCAGTCACTTCCCTTTGGGAAGGACCTTGTACCAACCAAGTGATTACATCATTCAAAATGATGTCATCCAAGTTGTATTAACAATGGGGATTACGATAAAACATCATTTGAACATTTTGGACATTGAGAATTCAAGCAAGACAACGATCTCATAATCAAGCATTCAATTCTCAAGTGCAAATCAAGAACAAAGTACAACACTACTATGGACCAGTTCCTATAACAAGTCTCTTGTATGTCCTTAATTGAGTTATAACTTTGTAATTGTTCTTCATTGTAAATCCTACTTTGTTTATCTGTAAGCAGTAATTAGGAACCCTTTGTAAAACCATAAACCATTAGTGTTTGTGTCGTGACTAGAGTTAGTCATGAGTTAAAGTCTTTGTAATAGGTGTATTGCAAAGTGGCTTGTAATAGGTGTATTACAAGTTAGTGAGGGATTAAGAGTTTAATTCCTTGATTGCATAGGTTGTAATCTAAAGATTGCTCATAGTGAAGTTGAAATCCTACCAGTGTAGGTCGTAGTTTTTGATCCCCTTGAGCAAGGAATTTTCCACGTAAAATCACTTGTGTCATTTACTTATTGTTGCATTAGCTTATTTTGTGGAAACTGTTATAGGACCTGGTCTCTATACAATTTGGTGTCATAGACCTTGGAAATTACTGCTCAGTCTTCGCTAAAATCTTGACTACTTTTTACACACATGGAACTTTGCTAGTCCACAGTTTTTCCAGCAGGTATCTGCATTCTTATACTAAATTTTTGGGATGATGATCAGAAAGGTCGTGTAGTAAAACGTGCATTGCAACTTCAGAGTCTAGTCCACTGCTATCCTCCAGTAATGTGAATTTTCTTGCGATGGTACGTACCTCCATTTATGTGATTCTTTTATTCTGGAAGAGTAGGAGTGTAGGATCCTGACTCAAGCTCCAACTTCAACATAAGGCAATTGGTAAACCTCAATCCAAACTGTTAAAACCAAGACGCCATCTTCCAGGAAGTCCATTACTGTTATAGAATGAATCTAGACACAATGAAACTAGACACTTATTATAGAATGAATGTACACTCTTTCTTAGTAGTGTACATAAATTGTAGATTTGTAAGAATCTCTTTTATTTCTTTGCTTAGTTAGCACCTGATGCACATGTATTTATATTGCTTACCTCTTGGAATGAGAACACAAGTTATTCTTTCTATTTATCAGAGCGAGGTATCCTGCTTTGTCGGGTTAGATCAAAAACACGTTCACGCCGCGTCGATACTACCAGAGATACTTTTATCTAAGCTGCGTGTGGAGCACGTTCGTGGACCAATCTTGGTATGACTTCCCATTTCGACTTTGCCTCGAAGTTTTGGTCAAATTGTGGTGGCCATGTGGTGATTGGACCACATTTTGGAGAAGAAGAACCTTGAAGCATGAATCTATGAATATTCTTTTTGTCCATGTTTGAGAATTATTTATTATTTGCTGATTGTTCTTCTGATTCTGGGAATTGGTTGAGGTTTTCTACAAGTACAACAGTGAATTAAACTGTTTCTCACCAATTTGTGATTTGATATTGTCTCTTGGAGGTTATCTGAAGCTTGGTTAGATTTCAAAAATTGTCTTTTTGAGTGCAACTTTGAGTTTGGCTATTCTCAGGTTTTTGATTGTGTTGGCTACTGTCTTTTTTAAGCATTGTCTGATTTCTGCTTTCAAATATAGTCTATTTGGGACTTTCTGTTGGGTTCTCCATCACTTATTTTGATAAAGTGAGCTTTATTAGTTGGAAATAGAATGACTATAAACAGTAAGAAAGGAGGAAATAATAATACAACTTCTAGTCCAACAATCTTGGTTTCAGATAGTTTATTGAGTTCCTTTAATATCATAAATCAATTAAGGAATCTTCTTCAGTTACTACTTTTGTCGGGTCAGATAAGACATGTCTTATCACCTCTTCAAATAAATGGATGATTGACTCAGGTGCCACAAATCACATGACATGTAATCCAAATATTTTTTCAAGCTTGCGATCACACAAAGCACCCTCTTCCGTTACTGTAGCTGATGGAACAACTTGTAGCAGTGTTGGATATGGGACTATTAAACCAACTTCCTCTAATTACCCTGTCATCTATATTAAGTCTACCAAACTTGGCCTTTAATTTGATTTATGTTAGTAAAATCACCAGAGACCTTAATTGTTGTGTATCTTACGATGAAGTAGATTATTGGTAAAGGATATGTATCTGGTGATCTCTATATCCTTGATGAATGGGAGCCATAGTCTATTGCATGCTCCAGTGTCACCTTTTGAAGCACATTATCGATTGGGGCATCCCTCTTTACCTTTGTTGAAGAAGCTCTGTCCCCAGTTTCATAATATTTCTTCATTGGATTGTGAGTCATGTCGATTTGCAAAACATCATCGCATCTCGTTAGGTCCAAGGGTTAACAAGCGAGCTGAGTCAGCTTCTGAGTTAGTCCATTTTGATATTTGGGGACCATGTCCTGCTGTTTCTAAAATTGGACATAAGTATTTTGTCACTTTTGTAGATGATTTTTCCTAGATGACTTGGATTTACTTTATGAAGAGTCGCTATGAGTGTTTACTCGCTTTTATGCCTTCTATACTGAAGTCAACACTCAATTCAATGCTTCGGTGCGTATTCTAATGAGTGATAACGCTAAGAATACATGCCAGAGTTATTTCAGTCCTACATGAGACAACATGGTCTACTACATCAGTCTTTATGTGTTGATACACCCTCTCAAAATGGAGTTATTGAAAGGAAGAATAGGCATCTACTTGAGACGTCTCGGTCACTTTTGTTCCAAATGAAAATTCGTAAACAGTTTTGGGCCGATGCAGTCTCCACATCTTGCTTTTTGATTGATCCCATGCTATCTACTATGCTTGGTGGTAATGTGCCTTACAATGTTCTTTTTCCAAACAAGTCATTATTTCCTATGGAACCTAAGGTGTTTGGAAGAACATGTTATGTTCGACCATCTGTTACCAAATTAGATCCTAAGGCATTAAAGTGTGTTTTTCTTAGTTACTCTCGCCTTCAGAAGGGGTATCGGTGTTATTCTGCTGAACTTCTGGTGTCAACTGATGTGGTGTTTTCAAAGGCTATACCATTCTTCTATGCACCTCCTGTTTCAACAAGTCAGGGAAGGAAGGTGAGTGGCTAGTATATCAGGTTACCCGTACTTTGACAGAACAATCAGATGATGTTCCTCCATCTCCCAGCTCTTCTATCGAGCACCAATCGACTATTATGCCTTCAACGCCTTCTCCAACTGTGTTAGCAAGACCATAAATTGTTCAGGTTTACTCGCAGAGGCGAGAGACAAATGATACGTCTTTTGCACCAGTTCCTTCGTCATCCTCTCCTCTCCTCCAGAAGACCTTGACCTTCCCATTGCTTTACGCAAAGATACACATACTTGAAAATCCACATATTCTATTGCTAATTTTGTTTCCTACGACCACTTAAACCCTGTGTCTAGATCTTTGATTGCGTCTCCAGACTCCATTTTTATACCCAAAACGGTGAAAGAGGCTTTGAATTATCCTGGATGGTCTGAAGTAATGCTTGAGGAAATACACACCTTAGAGGAAAACCATACTTGAGATTTAGTGAATTTACCTAGTGGAAAGAAAGCAGTGGGATGCAAATGGGTCTTCATGGTCAAAGTTAAATCCAGATGGCTCTGTGGCAAGGCTTAAGTCCAGACTTGTGGTCAAAGGGTATGCTAAGACTTATGGAGTGAATTATTCAGACACTTTCTCTTCGGTTGCCAAACTTACTTATGTTCGCTTGTTCATTTCTCTAGCAGCTTCTGAGCATTGGCATTTACATCAATTGGATATTAAGAATACATTTTTTCATGGTGATCTTCATGAAGAGGTGTATATGGAGAAACCACCTGGTTCTGTTGCTCAGGGGGAGTTTGTAAAGGTCTGTCATTTAAATAAATCCTTATATGGATTGAAGCAGAGTCCCCGAGCTTGGTTTGGTAAATTTAGTGAGGTAGTTCAAGAATTTGGGCTGAAATGAGCAAATGTGATCATTTAGTCTTCTATAGGTAATCAACAACTGGATCTATTCTCCTTGTTGTATATGTTGATGACATTGTGATTACAGGAAGTGATTATGCAGGAATCTCTTCTCTTAAGTCTTTATTGCATACTAAGTTTCATACAAAAGACTCGGGACAACTAGAATATTTATTGGGAGTAGAAGCAAGAAGGGGATTTTTCTATCTCAGCAAAAGTATATTCTTGACTTACTCGCAGAAACTGGTAAGTTGGCTGCCAAGCCTTGCAGTACACCAATGGTTCCTAATTTGCATATTATGAAAGATGATGTTGAGTCATTTAATGATCCAGATAGATACAGGAGGTTAGTTGGGAGATTAAACTATCTCACTGTAACTCGTCCAGATATTGCTTTTACGGTAAGTATAGTTAGCCAGTTCATGTTTGCGCCCACAATCAAACATTGGGAGGCTTTGGAGCAGATCCTATATTACTTAAAAGGAGCTCCTAGACTTGGCATATTATATAGCAATCACGGGTAAGTTGGTTTCCAAGCCTTGCAATACACCAATGGTTCCTAATTTGCATCTTATGAAAGATGATGGCGAGCCATTTAATGATCTAGATAGGTACATGAGGTTAGTTGGGAGATTAAACCATCTCACTGTAATTAGTCCAGTAAGTATAGTTAGCCAGTTCATGTCCGCGCCCACAATAAAACATTAGGAGGCTTTGGAGCAGATCCTATGTTACTTAAAAGGAGCTCTTGGACTTGGCATACTATATAGCAATCACGGGCATTCTCGCATTGATTGTTTTGGAGATGTGGATTGGGCTGGATCCAAGATTGACAGAAGATCTACTACTGGTTATTGTGTATTTGTCGGTAGAAAATTGATATCTTGGAGAAGTAAGAAACAAAATCTTGTATCTCGGTCTAATGCAAAATCCGAGTATAGAGCTATGGCACATTCAACATGTGAGATAATGTGGATACACCATCTTTTAACTAAAATAGGGTTGGAGCATCCTACTCCATCAAAGCTTTGGTGTGATAATCAAGCTGCGCTCCATATTGTCTCAAATCCAGTGTATCATGAAAGAATCAAGCATATTGAAGTTGACTGTCATTTTATTCGTAAGAAGATTCAAGAGAACTTGATTTCCACTGGCTATGTGAAGACAGAAGAGCAATTAGCTTATTTGTTCACTAAAGCATTGAATGACACTCGAGTTGGTTACCTTTGTAACAATCTGGGAATGATGAACATATATGCTCCAGCTTGAAGGGGAGTGTTGTACAATGAATCTACACACAATTAATCTTGACACTTATTATAGAATGAATGTAGACTCTTTCTTAGTAGTGTATATAAATAGCAGATTTGTAGGAATCTCTTTTATTTCTTTCCTTAGTTAGCACCTGATGTACATGTATTTATATTGCTTACCTCTTGGAATGAGAACACAAGTTATTCATTCCATTTCGTGCACACTTACCAAATCTATACTCACACTAGCATCAGAATCTTGAGTACGCCAAACTAATCTCAGCGCATGTGCCAAAGTTGAAAACTCGGCCTCTGGGAAAAATGTAAGCCCTTTAGGACAAACAATTTCCCAAATCCATTGGCCTAAGGAGGGGGTGATTGGACGAATATACTCACATAGTACTTAATAATTTTAAAAGCGGAACCAGCAGAGAAACCATTACAATTTTTGGCCCCGGAGAGAGCATCATTCACTTCAATCAGGACCCTTCAGCACTCACCACATCAGTTAGAGATTTCAGCTTCAGCATATATTAGATACCACTATGACCGTATGAACTAGGCTAACTTTTTCTGCAATGTTTAGGAATCAAGATGTCTCCAGTTCATCATATCAGATGGTAATCGTGAACGACAGAGCAAGAAACATCCATTCCTAGCACTCAACTGCAGTTCAGGCTATACGAAATGTCCACAATTCTCACAAGGAACTGCTGCTACCAAAAGAGCTTCCTAAATGAGGCTGTGAATCACAAAGAAAAAGGAGTCTAATCATTTTGTTTTGGGAAGACCAACAAACATCAATGCATTCCTCCAGATCAGCTTTGCACGTCAATAATACCCAGTCAGAATCATCATCCAAGTATTTAAGGTGAAATCCACTTGGATCATCTACGCCAAAGCGCCTGGCAATTTCTCTCATCAGTTCTTTATATCCCCAATTCTTTTGCATGCGGAATCTAATCTTCTCTTCTCCATGTATTACTTTTATTCTTGGGGCAGCTTCTTGAGATCTCCACAGACTCTTTTTCACGGGCGAAAGACTTACTGATTTAGGACTCTCAGTAAGACACGCGTGGCTTTGAGATCTTGGCTGTGGATTTAGTGCTTCACTTGATAAATGCAGCTCAGCATCACTGTTAAACCTTTTTAATGCATGATTATCAGAAGCTTCCTCGGCCACTGGATCTTCGTGACCTGCAACATTTGACGGGTAAGGATGTGGCTGTGTCCCGGTTGAACGTTGACTTGAACTGGAACCTTGACTACAGGACGAGGGGACTGACTTAGATGTAGCAGCATTGTCACCACCACTTTCTGGTTGCCTGTTCAAGTCCCCCGGATGATTATTCGACGTTGGGTCTGCAAAGGGACTTGATCTTGATATATTTGAAGATGCCAATTCTGGGAAGTCTGAATAGAAAGATTCAATTTGTAAAGTGCCAGAGACACCTTGGACTGAGTTGATGACACGTTGGATCCTTTCTAAGGAGAGACCGACCTTCTTTATCTTCCGAGAAGGCCATCGTTGAATTCCATGTTGCCTGCATATCCTCTTCAGAGTGGTAGGACAAACTGAAGTTTAAGAGGACACGGACATGGGAGTGAAAAAAAACTGGTATGTTAAAAATGCTTGCATAGAAGAAAGCACCATTAGATAAAGTAACCAGATGATCAGGAGAAAAAATGATAAATTCATTGAGAATAAGAGTTAAAAATGACCAATATATACATTTATGGATTGAAATTTAGATATGCTTGCTTACCACCAATGCTTTTTGCAGCATCCTTCAGGCTACCAGCAAAGTACTGCTGAAGAATTTGCAATGTAATATTTTTCTCTGCCTTCAAACGTCTTCTGTCTCTTGCTTTACGCCAATTATGAGAGATGCCCTCCCCAGAAGTATGATAGTTTCTGCTAAAAGAAAAAGTGGTCGCTGAACTAGAATTTGTTTGGTTCCTAAATGCTACAGGTTCTTCCGTCAGCACTTCAACTGGATTTTCATCTTGGAATGCTGAAACAACACTCGACGTCTCCTCGACCTCTACATGACTAGAGGTCCACGACGTCCTATTTTGCGAAGATACAATGGACCCTTTGAGTTCTTGTTCTCTCACTTCTTCACTGTATTCACTAGCTGCAAGGCTTGTCAATTCACCTAATGAGACAGTTTCTTCCTGTAATTCTTTGTCTGACACGACCTGAAATGTCTGACAAACATTTTGTATGATAATGGACAATGAAGTGAGCATTCTTTTATGTTCTTCAGGATTTCTGCAATTTGGCGGTAAAAAGAACTCCAATACAAAGTCGGATGAGCCAGTTGACATACTCCGCAGACGTATAGCTACAGCAGCATGCAACCCAAACATTCTTGCATAATGAGAAAGTGGATATTCTGCCTTGCTATAGGAAGTTAGATCAGCTGTAAAACACGGTTGGTTCGTCATAAATGCACTCCCAACAACACCCTGGCCTTTCAGCAAATGGTGCTCAGAGCAGGCTTCATGAAAACCCTGAACTCGGGAATCAGCTACATAGCAAGCAGAATCCTCCGTGGAAACACAACGAACGAGGTTTTCATTAGAGTGGCGGCTACCCCCTTTACCTTGTTGAATGCAAGGTACCCAAGTCTGAGCTAATGGCAATCCATGCGTCTTGCATGCAGATTTCAAAATCTCTAGAATTTCAGATAACGCGCCTTGGTAGGTCAAATCACATGCCTGGCAAAATTCTCTTACATATTATGACGAAGAATTCATGGTTGCCAAAAGCACATACTTTTTGCAAGTTTTGCCCTTACCTTCGCTGTCAGAGTGCTTGACACTTCAGAACTCCGGAGATCAACAGCCTATCGAAAAGCAAGTAGTTGGTAGACCATCAGAAAACAGATGATTGACTTCGTTTCCACAAGAACGCCAAACAAGCAATTCAATTTGCATAACAAAAGCAAGATCCATGAACATTGAAATTAAGGCAAAAAGTCTTTCAACAAGAGATGCAGCTTATGAGACAGTACAATAATTAACCTTATCTGGTAACCAAGAGCAGTAATGATTAAAGAAATCGGTGAAGTGCAGAAATAGGCCAATGTTTGTAAGTGCTTGTTCAGACCATAAACTTCCAGCAATTTAAGGAAACAATAAATTCACAAAGGGTAAAAGAGATGACAAACCTCAAGAGCTTTGCAGACACTTTCAAGCTCAGGGCTATACTTGATCTTCTGTGCGGTCATGACAACTTCAATAACACTCAAGCAGTTATGACTGCCTTGTTCAAACACAGGAACAGCAAGGGTGCCTCGTACGTTATACTGTTGTGCATGTCCAACACGCGGATACTCTTCCATTTGGAAGAACTGAACATCAGGAGTCCATTCAGGAACTTTATCCAGAAAAACTCTGCCCGGTAATCCAACAGTCTCTTTAGAATCGTCGTTTGCAGGAAATTGATAGCTTAAAGACGCTTGTCTGTAGTGGGCAAGCATAGGGCAATCAAGGTCTAGCGAGAAAGGTTGATCATTTGTAGAGAGTACGCGTTTTCCATCCCTGTATATGGGTACCCATATTTGAATAAGGATATCCTTGTCTTTGGAGCAATTCTTTATGTATCCAAGTGCTTGAATCAATCTGTCCATTACAGATGATGAATCATTGGGTCCAATCCACCACCTCCTACTCAGTTCAGGAGCGTCAAATAAACAGTCAGACTGACCTGAACTGCACATGGCATTAATCGAATTCTCACCAAAAGACTGAACTTTAGCTGAAGTTAGCTCTTGGAATTGGCTTACAGAAAAATTCTTGGAGAAAGATGACCTTTGCCTTTCTTGTTGGCCATCTTTCAATGGGCTTCCACTAAATTCGACATCATTGGTATCTAATAAAGTAGGCCACACGAATGAAGAGTCAAACGGCATATTGGAAATGGATGGTCTATGATGCACGAAATCACGATCATCAATAGTCTCCAAAAAGCACCCTTCTAACAACAGTTCATCCATGTAATCCAAATCCATGAAGGAATCAAATTGAGTAGTCAAGAAAGTATTGGTAACAACAAATCTTTCATCCATTGACATCAAAATTTCACTAGACCCAAATTTCTGGTAATCAGTCTTATCTAAAAGACTTCAGCTTTGCAAAACCAAATCTGCCAAATTGCCAATAGATGCTGTAACTGAGATCTGCTATAAAAGAAAGCATAAGGGAATAAGTCCAAAGATCAATAAAGGAGGAATATTTGTGTATATATTTACTCTACAATCAAATATGAGAAAAATCAACATATTTTACCAACTTGGGTTTTCTAATTGTGTTATACATATCTGATTATAATTCAAAGTTAGAAGAAATAAAGAGCTACTACTAAAACATAGGTCTATACAACAATAAATCAAACACAAGATAGTAGAAAGAAATAAGGACAAAACAAAGAAAGTGAACAGTGTCTTTTCAGTAGATTCTCCCAACATGATCTAACACTGGTAACCCCTCTAACTTTCAAAAATACAGTTAAAGTTTTACAATGAGACATAAAGCCAATTTGCTAAAAGCAACTGTTTCAACAGGGAAGGCAAAAACCAGAAATGCCTAGTCAAGAAAGCAAGTTAAATCACAGACAAAAGAACAATCAATCTGATCAAGAGATGAGAAACTTACTATGAAAGGATTTCTTGGATATTCCAAAGATCAGATTTTTCCTGCTTCTATATGTAGTAACCTTTGCAAGAAAATTATAGTATTTTCCAAAAACTACATGTGGTTGTCTGACAAGCAGCAACAAGAACAACATAAATATGGGTGGGGACTAACTGTCCCTTTTAATGTTGTCCCTCTAGAAATCCTCTCCACAAACCACAAACAGAGAGCAAAAACTCTCTCTCCCTCCTAGTTATTATCTGTGATTCCAAACTCTTATGATTCTCTCTTAGCTTAGTCTGCCAACAAAGAGAAGATTCTGCTTAACAAGCACAGGACCCACAACCCCTTTGGAATACCGCTGACAAGAAAACCATTCGTGGATTTTAGACAATAAATTAAAGAAAGTAGTAAACCTTTTGAATTTTTTTTTTCCTTCTCATATGCATTGAAAATGAAAAAGTATAAACAATGCATTTCTTTCTCACTTTTTTGGTCATCACTTACCACATATTCAGGGTTGGTGGAGTAGTAGTGTGTTGAGTAGGACTTTAATTACTTGTTGTTTGCCACTTCATACTAACAGTACATATAGATGCTATATTAAGTTTCTCAGAAAATGAGAAAACACCTTTACTTGCAGGTAATTTTGGACCATGTTTGATCGAGGCAACCCGTATCCCCAAAGGGAGTGATATAAACATATTAACCTAATTCAATTATTAATGATTACTTTCACGACTCGAACACGTGACATATAAATTATAGAAATAACTTTATTGTTGATTCAAAACTTCATCCATTAGTCTTATACTTTTTTTTTGAAGAATCTTACATCGAGCGTGATAAGGTATTTAATCTACTCATTTGGTATTTTGGCAATTCTCATTACATGAGTTAACTTTATTCGGAGTTAAGTTAATATTTACGGTCCCTTTCTTACCATGTTATTAGAGTTAGACACATTCCGAAAGTGCAAGCGTATTAGAGTCCCCCATCGATTGAGTAGTACAATTGTTAATAGAAAGCAGTATTTAGTGAAAATACAGATAATAATTGAGTGATACATTGTGACGACAAAGTAATCGGAGACGCTCAGGACTCATTTGTTTTTTTAAGATTAATACGTTTGAATCTGAGTGCACGTCTGAATATCAATATGCGTATTAAGATTAAGACATCTAAATCTGAATACATATCCGATTATTAAGATGTGTATTAAGATCTGAATACTAAATGATTAAGACTATTTGATTTTTAATATCTGTATATATAGAATTTATCTTTATTTGAAAATTAATAAACATAAAATTCAAATGAAATACTAATTAATCTAATGTTCTATCAACAAAATATATAATCTTATTAAAATATAGTAGTTGTTGGTGGTGATGGCTAACGATGATGCTTGTGAATGCCGACTAGAGATAGTGGTTGGTGGTAGGTGTTACACCCCATGTTTCGTACGTGAAAGTACGCCATAAGTAAATTGATGGAAGCTCGAAAATGAGAGGTTATATCTCGCATTTTCGTATGTTAAAGTTTCGTCATAAGTTAATCGACGTAAGTTCGGGAATGAGACTATTTTGAGGTTATAAGCAGTATGTTATTTCAAACAAGTGATGAGTAAATTCGTGAAAGTGAAAGGGTAAGCAAATAAAAAAAATGAATTTTGTCGAAGTTTGACATTTTGAGATAAAATACGGTCCAAGCTACAATACCCCGTATTTATGGACTAGTGTCATACAAGGTACCACATGACCATGATAGCAAGGTGTATAAAGTGTACCCACAGAGACTTGTAGCAACTACCCACTAAATTTACTAAAATTGTTATTCAGTCAAGCCAAAATCAAGTCCAAGAATATGATTATACTAACTATAATTCTAAGTAATAACTAAATTATCAGGTAACAAGTTAATTTTTTTGTATTCAGTAGAGACAAATATTCCAGGGTTGTGATCTATTCACCACTCATATTGTGTTCTAGTTAACTATCCCTTTCATGCAATTCACTCATGGTTGCTAATTAATCGATAATTGCTCTCATAACATTCTCCCGAAGTACTACTCGCCTATTCGAAATAGATTAACGCTTATATTCCTATGAAATTAATCTATTAAGAACGCATTAAGATTACGATATTTAATTAAGCACGGTAACTAGGTATATTCCTATCCTAACCACAAATCCGTCCCCCCCCCCTCCTCCAAGAGTTAAGATCGCGCTCTATTCAATTCTTCTATAATCTATACACGACTTTCCCAAGCATATCATAGATAGTAAATATAACTTAACTGCTGGCCAGAAAATTAAGTAATTAATCACAAAATTGAAGAAACAACCATATATTAGTAAATTTTAATCAAGGTTAAGCTAATGCTAAAGAACAATATTCATGGCTAAATCACAACCCAGAATAATGGGTTTTAGCCACTCATGATAATAGCAAACAATTTTATAAGTGTTGAATAATTGAAAATACTAGAAAAAGATGAAGAAAACTGAGATCTCTTCGCCTACGAATGTTTCTCGTGTGTATTCCCCCTCAAAAGTGGCGTCACCCCCTCGCAAATAAGTTTAGTCTTGCTTTTATATGTGTTGGGTAGGTCTAGGGCCGAAATAATCGTGTCTCAGGCGAATTTGGAGAAGATTCACGCCATTAGCGCCCTGCTTAGCGCTAGGCGCCCTCAATGGAGCTGTGATTTTTTTGCTACTAATTCTGGCGCCACAGGCAGCTCAGGGCGCTGCAATGTCCCATTTTCCTGTTTTCGTCCGTTTTGGCTCTAATTTCGCACATTTCGCCCCCAATTTCTCCCGAATCATTCCTACACATAAAAACACCTCAAATTAATATAAATCAACATATTTCACATCCTAAATCCACAAAACAAAAGTAAAACATGAGGCGATACACACACAAATATATATACTTTAAGCAAAATATCAACACCCCACACTTAGACTCTTGTTCATCTTCGAGCAATGAGACTATCAAATAACTTCCAACTATGTACAAGTCTCAATTATAGAGGAGCACTTTAACTTTTAATCGCACACTATACCCTTGACTATAATCGATATCGGCAATCAAGCATGAACATGCAAAAATTCACATTCTTCCCTTTTTTTAAACATGCCCAAGTATAAAAATTCAATTCAATCTTTCCAACAACCTATTTGCAACCACCCGAACTCAAGAGTCAACGTGTAACCACTAAGCACTCTCAACTCACGCACTTACCCAACAAGAAAGTTTACAACATTACCAATCATTCATGAGATCATGTGCCCTCACCAACAAACAAAAGAGTGAATATAGACTAGTCCACACATTCAAATATGCTTTTGAATATAATTTAAGGACATCACACAATTGAAAAAAATTCGCTCACTCTCACAAAGAATTCATATGCATCCTGTGGTCATACCATAAGCTTGCCCGTAGCGTAGATCTTTACTAATTTAAGCTAGCCAAATCTAGGATCAATTAGGACTTTAAGGTTGTAATGTAGGCCATGGGAAGGGTATGATACATTTAGGAATAGTGACTAACCCTCCTAAGCACTTTAATACACTACACTACACTCACAATTCATACACATATTCTTCTCAACCAATTCACTTGCCACAAACCATATATAATATAACCTTTTTTTTTCTTTTCAATTAAGCAATTCTATACTCCCACTAGCACAATTTAATAAGAAATGGAGGTGTGTGTTTTTCTACATACTTTAACTATAATTTTTTTTCTTTTCTTTTTCTTCTTCTTTTTCTTTTCCTTCTACACACATTTCATACATTAAGGTTCATCGGCTAGTGACTTTGATTTCAACTTTAGTGCACCAACGGGCCCTTCCATGATTCCACTCAAAAACTAATCCCCAATCTTTAACCTTACTTCTTTTAGCGACTAAGTGCCTTAGGAGGTAAAGGTTCAACAATCTCAAATTAAGAACAAAATAGGGGTACGACTTGTAATGTGGGTGCGAAAGAAAAGGTCTATAGGCTCAAAGGGGATAGCAACGGAAAATTTTATTTTTATGTGACAAACACGTCCATGATCAAGTAAGAAAATGCCTACGTCATCTCATAGATTAGCACAACTTACAATTTCTCTTCGATTAACACATGGGACAAGTTCTAGACTACACAAGATAGCACATAAAATCACAAATCCTCACACACACATTGCACATGACTCAATCACGATGGTTTTTTTCAACTCTAAAGTCAAGCAAGCACTCATAATTAAGAAAATTAAGCAATATTGCACTATGTGTCATACAAGTCAAACAACTGAGCTAAAGTTTCATAAAATAGGCTATTTACTTTACTTTACTTAGGCTTCACAATTCAAACCAAATACAGGGGTAAACATAATTTATGTCATAGCCTAATGTGCCAACACCAAACACGTCAATGAGTATTTCAAAGCCACCCAGTTCCTTCCTAACTAATCCAAAAAAAAAAATTAAAGTACCCGATTCGAGCTACACCCTTGGAAAAGAACCGGCGCCCAAAGAAAAATCAAGGGATACTACCTAGTTATCCTTAAAAAAACACTTTTTGGTATTTTAATCAGGCTTTATCCCTCAAGAGAATTGTCCAAAAAGGTCCATCGTCGGGAAAAGTCTGAGGTTTTTCTAAAAAATATTTCTTTCAATTTTTCATTTTAAAACAAACTAACTAAAACTAGTTAAGACTAATAAAAAAACAAATTTATACAAGATATACAACTACATCAAAAGTAGTATTCCTCCCACCTCACACTTATAGCATGCATAGTCCCTGATGCATATAAAAATGAAAATCAAAGTAGGGTGAAAAGAAAACTCACCGAGCATAATCTCACCGAGCATAATCTTACCGAGCCTCCTAAATCGTGTGCGGGCCATCTCACCGAGCATAATCTCACCCATGTTAATGGGTATGCCCGTCATCAGAAAGAATATGACACACACTATAGCTCGAGTGCAGTCGCTTCTGTGCTCTACGGGCATGAGTCTGGCTTGCACAAAATTCTGGCACACTTTGGCAGTCTTGTTGAATTCAGAGCGAGCCATGTGAAGATGAATATCTCCTTGTTTTCGGGTCCACTTTGCATTAGATTCCCCACCACAAAGAGTGTGACGTATCAATGTGTACTTTGGACTTGTGAAAAATTTCCAGAGTCTTCTTGGGTCAACATTCTCAACCCCAAAATATGCACATAATGCCCCCATCCATTGGAACGTCTATTCCCCGTACACGTGAGGTGCCATGCCCTGCATGCCAATTTGCATAAAGTTCCCGAACCATGCTCAAATTTGCATGTACAGGGCATTCTAAAAGCTTGTCCATATGTAGTGCGCGGAGCTGGCCAAGTACCTCTGCAAAGTTTCTTTCTAAGGCTTTGGTATTTATCCCTATATCGGAGATGTATCGACCATATGGCATCAATTCCCTGTGCCAATAAACCGCCGCATCATTGATCAAATCCAAACGAGGCCTCGGTCTTAACGGTGCCTGCTGAGATCCCTTGGCAAGTTGTTTGCCCTTAGCTTGCCGCGAGGATCCTTCTCATTTCTTTCGCTTTTTAGGCGCATGAGAGGTGGAGGAGGAATTGCCAATTCCCTTGACCTTGTTAGAACTATCACGAGCCATAATATTCTGCAACACAATTAAGCATGAACATGAGAACTCATCAAGAATTATGCCTAAGGTTGTCGCGCAAGTCAAACAATGACCCCACACTTAAAACCAAAGGTGCAATGTACAATACTTCATGATTTTTATCTAAAAAGCACTAGTGTTGCACTCCAAAGCTATAGGTACTCAAGACTTCCCCATGCTACACACACAAGTGATTGATCATGGCTACGTGAATTCACCTTAATGTAAGCAAGAGGCATATGTTACCTTCCTTTCTACTGAAAGTACAAGGGTGGGGGGGATGAATTGACTATTTTTAATTTTATTCTTTATAAGTTGACTAGTTTTACAAGTAGTCGACTAGTTATGATAGTGAGATAATAAAGCAGCAAAGTATAAAATCATAAATAAATTGCAGGAATTAATGACACCAGAATTTTTACTGGTTCGGATTCAATGTGAATCCTAGTCCAGTCCCCTTGGGTTGCAACAATGCTCTCTTTCAATGAATATGATTCTCGAGTACACAATGAGTGGTGTAGATTACACCGATGGTTCAGTTTCTATGATACTCGTTTCTCTTTGATACAATGCTTCACCAGTGGTTTTCTCTCTTTCTTCTCTAACTTGTTACACAACAGATCTAGAAGAGCTTCAATGTTTGTTTGTCGTAGAATAAAGAGAGGGTATTTGG
Organism: Nicotiana knightiana; assembly: GCA_005239525.1. NCBI lineage: Eukaryota > Viridiplantae > Streptophyta > Magnoliopsida > Solanales > Solanaceae > Nicotiana > Nicotiana knightiana. The sequence goes on along the minus strand of ML407923.1, from coordinate 47,979 downwards.
TTCAATCAAAGTGTATTCTCTAAGATACAAAAACGGGTTTAAATACTTTGGGAGAGACTTGATTTCTCAGATATTTTCCAACCCAAGAGGTTTGATCCTTGGAAAGAGATTGATTCTTTCCAAGAATAAGGTTATTTCACAACGACTATGGCTGATGAGAGACGTTGATGAATTCCTTTGATGGCGCCGGATATCCTTCCCGGAATCTTGGTCTTTCAGGATTTAGCCTGTTTGATTGATTTACTTCCAAGATCTTTGATATTCTTGATTGATTGATTCCTTCAATCTAGCCTAAGTTAATTCCGCCATTCTCATTGTTTCCTTCAATATTGGATGCATTCCTTGATCTTCTCTTATTTATCCCTTCAATCTCGAACGTGTTTCATGGGTTCCTACAAATAGAACAAATATATTATTTTCATCATTAAAATCAAATCTAATCTCCCCTTTTTTGATGATGACAAAATAATATATTATAAACATCAGTTGACTTCCCTGTATTTCACTCCCCCTCAGTCTGATAGTCGATTGCTTCTGCAGGATCCATAACTCCCCCTCAGAAAGTGCTGTAGTTGACTTCTTCTTCATGACTCCCCCTCAAGATATGCCGAGGTGCTACCTGAACTTTAGTCGGCTTATTATGCATAGTACCTGTATTATTACATATATCCTTTCTCACTTTTTTTGACATTAGCAAAGAGGGAATACAGACCAAAAAATGATTTATAGCAAAATATGCTTGCAGAGTTATAGTTAGGCAGTCAGAAGCAAAACAAAAGTATCATCCATCGACTGGGCATCAGTCCAAAAACATCACAACAAAACAAAAAAATGTCTTAAACTACCACATTAATGACACTGAAAATATGTAAGAGTATTGCAAATTGCCTCCTTCATTTGAACAAAGCTAGCAGTGGCTGAAATACTCATTCCATCAAGCCTGTCATGAATCTCCTTGAATTCCTTGACGGCATTTTTCCTTACCCTGAGAACTGCAACTCGTATTTTGGACATTTCAGACCCCGTCTCCTTGGAGATGGCATGAATGTCACCAACACTGGACTGAGTGTCAGATAGAGAATCCTTCATTTCAGATAGTTGATTGACAATGGCATTGAGATTTTCAGTAATATCAGGATCACTCTAGCTAGGAAGGGAAGCAAAAGGTTTGGATTTCGAATTGGTTTGAGCAGGCTTGACTTCACCCTCTTGTTTCTTAACCCATGAGCCCTTCACACACATATACTCCATACTCGCAAATGCTCTGGAATTATAGGATTTTGAAACCAAGATGGAGGGATATTCAGATATGGAAATATTGTGGGCTTCCAGAATGTGAGTAATGGCCATGCCATAGGGCAGACTAGTGGGATCTTCAGCACTCTCAATCATAAAATTGATAACCCAGGAGGACAGCCTGATTTTGAGTTTAGTCACAAGACAATAGACTAAAAAGGTGTCCCTTAGAGAGAAAGTGGAGAAGGAATCGTACGAGGGAGTAGAGAATTAGCAACAATGTGGGCTAGAACACGTGTTTCGAAACTCACATCACTAGGACCTAACTGGTTAGGGAGGGAATCAGAAGGATAATCAGCAATGCACTTTTTAGCTTGATCAAAAGAGATTTCAAAATCATCAGGCTAGGAGTTTTTGAAAAGCATAGGGAAACCATAACACTTGCACTAAAAAATTGAATCAAACATGGCACAATCAAGAACAATACACTTTCCTAGTACTAAGGACTCTAACTTATCAGGCTTACTAGAGCGAAGATTTTCATAGAACATTCTTATCAGGGGTTCATAGACTTTAGCAGAGGAACAAAGAAAAACTTTGACCATCCCTGATAGAAAAAAAAGATCTTTTACCTTAAAATTTAGGGCTTCCATGTCATCAAGGTTGAATACCCTCCCATGAGCAATAGGATTATCTTTCAAGGCTATAAAGAAATCCCTATTTGGAGAATCCCAGAAATTTAGGTCTGACTCTAGGGGTACTAGAAAGATCGATTTTAGATTTCTTTGGAGTGAACGAAACAGGGGTTTCTTCCATAGGTCGTTTTCCTAAAGCTTTTTATCCTAAGGCGTGAGAATGATAAAACAAGTCATCCTGAGAAGAGGCAAAAACTTCAGAGTGGTCAGACTCTAGGTCTACTTGTTCTGAAGGTTGAGAGGAGGGTTTTGCTCGGGAGCGAGTGCTTTTCCCAGTAGAGGCAGAAGGATTTTTAGGATGAATGGCCATTGAAGAGGATTTATGTTTGAGAGGGTTTCTGAGAAGGGTTTCTAGATGAAGAGGATGATGGAGATTGAAAAGAGGCTTCAACATTAAAAAAGGGTTTCTGACGGTTAAGTGCAGAAAAGGAAAGGGTGTCAGTTGATGAGACGCGATGATTTGTTTTCCTTCTTTGAACTCTGCAACTGATGTGAAAAGAGAGGAAAAGAGAGGGAAATCGGAGGCGCAATTAATGATTATTGAAAGAAATAAAACAATAGGCATACATAGAACAATTAATGGCACATTTGGTCCTAACATTTACGATTAATGCAAATAATGCCAAGTAGTTCTCTTAAAGAGCAAAATCTTTCTTCTAATAAGGGCTTTGTGAAGATATCTGCTAATTGATCATTTGTTCCAACAAACGATATTTCTATGTTTCCTTTAAGAACATGATTTCTAATGAAATTATGCTTAATATCTATATGCTTTGCTCTAGAATGATGCACAGGATTTTTTGAGAGACAAATGGCACTAGAATTGTCACAGAAAATTGGTATAGGTTTAAAAACTAATTCATAGTCATCAAGTTGATGAGACATCCAGAGTAACTGTGCACAACATTGTCCAATAGCAATGTATTCAGCCTCAGTCGTGGATAGTACGACTGATACTTGTTTCTTACTGTTCCAAGATATCAATGCTTTGTCAAGTAATTGACATGTTCCACTTGTGCTTTTCCTATCTTCCTTATCACCTACAAGATCAGCATCTAAAAAACCTTCTAAATTAAAAGTGTTAGAGTGAGGGTACCATAGTCCATGAGATGCAGTTCCAATAAGATATCGAATAATTTTTTTTACTGCCGCCAGATGGGATTCTTTAGGAGCTGACTGGAACCTGGAACATTTACACACACTAAACATAATACCTGGTCGACTAGCGGTTAAGTAAAGAAGAGAGCCAATCATCCCTCGATACTTAGTTTCATCAACAAAATTTCCTTGTTCATCTTTATCGAGACTTGTTGAGGGACTCATAGGAGTGCTAATGGCTTTGGCATTTTTCATACCAAACTTTTGAATCAGTTTCTTGGTGTACTTTGTTTGACAAATGAATGTTCCTTTTTTAGATTGTTGAATTTGGAGTCCAAGAAAGAACGTTAATTCTTCCATCATACTCATTTCGAACTCGCTTCGCATAAGGTCAGAAAATTCCTTGCATAGAAGAGGATTAGTACTACCAAAAATAATATCATCAACGTAAACTTGAATAATGAGATTATCTTCAGATGATCTGTTGATGAACGAAGTAGTATCTACTTTACCTCTTGTAAATCCATTATCAATGAGAAATGAGATGATCCTTTCATACCATGCTCGTGGAGCTTGTTTTAAACCATATAGAGCTTTGGTCAATTTATACACGTGATAGGGAAACTTTGAGTCTTCAAATCCAGGAGGTTGTTTCACATATACTTCTTCTTCGATGAAACCATTTTGAAACGCACTTTTAACGTCCATCTGGAATAGTCTGAATCTTTTAAACGATGCATATGCAAGAAAAATTCTTATAGATTCTAGCCGCGCTATTGTAGCGAAGGTTTCGTCATAGTCGACTCCTTGTTGTGAATATCCTTGAGCGACTAGTTTAGCTTTGTTTCTGACAACTTTTCCATCCTCATTCAGCTTGTTTTTGAAAACCCATTTTGTTCCTATAACAGGAGCATTTGTTAGTTTTGGCATAAGTTCACTTGATTTTTGTCAAATTGATCTAGTTCTTCCTGCATTGCTTGTACCCCGCTTGAATCTTTCAGAGCTTCTTCTATTTTCTTTGGCTCAATCTTGGAAATCAAGGCTATGTTTGATTTATTTTTAAGAGCTCCTTTTATTTTCATTCCTTCGCTTGGATCCCTTATGATGGATTTTTGAGGATATTCTGGCTCATTCCTCCATTCATTTGGACGAACTACAGAAGTGGTCGACTCTTTTGATTTTTCTGGTTGACTATTGTTGATCTCATTAGTTGACTCTTCCATTTTATCAGGTTTACTAGTTGACTCGTGAGGTTTGCTTGTCTCCTGAGTTTGTTGTATTTTCTCATCATCACCTACAGTGAATTCTTTCTCGACCCGAGTGTTATTCTCATAAGAAACAACATGTACTGATTCTTCTACGCGCAAAGTACGTTTATTATAAACTCTAAAATAACTACTGTTCAATGAATAACCCAGAAAAATGCCTTCATCACTTCTTGGATCAAATTTTCCAAGATTGTCCTTATCGTTGTTATGAATAAAACAATTACTTCCAAAAGGATGAAAATAACATACGTTTGGTTTTTACCTTTCCACAATTTATATGGAGTTTTATTTAGAATTGGTCTTATGAGGCATCAATTCAGAATGTGACAAGCAGTACTTAATCCTTCTGCCCAAAAGTGATTTGGCAGTGAATGAACAAGTAGCATGGTTCTTGCCATATACTGTAGGGTCCTGTTTTTCCGTTCAACTACTCCATTTTGTTTAGGTGACCTTGGAGCAGAGAAGTTGTGAGTATATCCTTGATCATTGCAGAAATCTTTGTTATACCCCATTATAACACGGGTCAAACTAGAGTATAACATATTAGTAATTCTGAGTGTTTATTTAATTAAAGAGAGTCGCCACCTAATTATTTTAACGGTGAATTAGGACACCATTTTACAAAGTAATGCTTAAGGTTAACTCTATTTTATATGGTCTGCTTAATTTTAAAAATTCTAGGTAAGGGTTCTAGTTATGTCAAAAGGAAGGGGTAAGACACCTTTTAAGATCCATTAAAAATGGTTAGCCGGCGAAACTTAGGTTAATTTATTGTTAAAAATATGTGAGCACTATATAAAATGTTTGATGTGAAGTGATCAAAATCTTGTATAGTAATAGAAAAAGAAATTTTAATGTCACTAGGACTGCTTTTAAAAGAGGACAAATTTAATACAATTTTAAAAAAAAAATGGATTAGCAAAATACGTTTAGATTCCAGAAAGTAAGCCAAAATATTTTCATGATGGAATGGAAATTTTATTATGCTAAAAAAAAAAAAAAGAAGAACAACAATTCATATGTACTTTAGAAAACACACAATTAGACTTAAGCATTTTTTGCTTACTAAAGTGTAATTCAATTAGAAAAGGTTTTGACAAAAAGTTTTTGAAGGGGTCACTTGAAAAGGAAAAGTTAAGTTGTTATATCTAAAAACTATATTTTATATGATTATGATAGTAGCAATCGGTAGTAGAAAGTAAATATTCTACTCAACTAAATGCATCCTGCTAATGGATAATTTAACATATAATCTCAAACTTTGGATATAAACTGAAATCACACAAGTAAAGTAATAACATGAATGATAAGGAAAAGGAAATAAAGACGCCATAGGCATCCCCAAGCGTTTCGTTTGTTTTCTCGCTATCCGATGCTCTAAGTAAGATGGTATGCAATGACTCCATGGGTCCACTACGAGAGTCTCGGATTAAGACTCTATTTGCTTTTTGTGGGCAGTGAACCGGGTCGGCATTGGCCTCGAATCTACTTTCTTGTCACGAAAGATCCGAAATATAAGCCGACAAGTTCGAATATCTGTCACGGCCAAATTCACCGCGACAGAAAGAAAGGTAACGATTGTGAGAGTAAAAAGGGATAGTGTTCGGGCAGAGGCGGATTCGTTCATAGACTTGGTATTTTGAAAATGTAAAGTGGTGTTTCTTGTCCCTTCCACCTCTGATTTCGGCTGAGATCCAAAGAGCTTATTTATAGAGGAAGGTTAGGCCTACTTGAGAAAGTTATTAGCCATTTGAATTTCAAAAGAGCCATTTGAATTTCAAAGAGAAAATCTTTACACCAGCGATTAACTCTGGATAAAGGTCAGAAACTTCAAAAGTATTTTGGCCTCTTGTGTTTTGACCAAATCTTATGACAGAGATGGGAGAGGTGAGTGTTAGAGATACGCCTCTGGGGTTACCAAGGGTTGCATGAAAATGGTGGAGCACTACTGGTCTGGGTTTAAACCATTTGGAGCTTTTCTAAAAATGGCTATGGGAGAGAGAGGACTGAGGTGAGCGGCTGCTGCTTCTTGAAATAAAACAAATGTGACATAATTTGTTTCTAGGTTATGATTAAGTGAGGCAAGAGAGTAGTTAGGCAGCTGAATTAGGATTAGGACGTTTGGGCTTCGGTGTATTTGGGCTCAAACTAGTGCTTTGGGAAGATTTGGATCCGAAGAGATTTTAGAGTTAAAATAGGCTTGGTTATTTGGTGGCTTCTATTGGGTTTAAAAAAGAAAAATCTGATAGGTTATTTATTTGGGCTATGAAATTGATATGAAGAATAAAGGAGTTTTGGACTCTTATTTGATCAAATTTTATGGCTTTTTTCCAATCTTCAAATTAATTCTTTTGAACTTCTTGTTATCGAGACTTAAATTTATACACTATATATGTGTGAGAAAATAATTTTAACTTGATATTATATAAATACTAAAGTAATGAAGATATTAGTCGCGATAATATTATTAACAACAACAACACCAAAATTGATAATAATAATAATAATAATAATAATAATAATTATTATTATTATTATTATTATTACTATAATAATAATAATTATTATTATTATTATTATAATAATAATAATAAAAGAAATACTAATACTAATACTAATAAAAATAGTAGTAGAATAAGGTATTCAATTTATTAGTAACTTAGGAGTTCAAGAAAATTAATTGGAAGAAAGGAGGGACAAAATTAGATGTCAACAATCTTCAAATGCTCGGCTTTCAAATTCTCCTCTGTGATTACTTTGAATAGTGGTGATAAGAAACCCTTTTTCTCTTTTAACCTTTTTACAAAAAATCTCGAAGTTTTTCAAGGCTTCATCCTTGTGAGATAGAAAAATTACCCAAGTAAAACGTGAGTAATCATCTCCAATACTGGCAGTTCTAGTAGGTCCAAAAAAATCCATATGAAGTAATTGTAAAGGCTTTGAAGTAGATACAAAATCTTTACTTTTGAAGGATTTTCTGGTTTGCTTACCAATTTGACATGCATCACACATGATTTCTAGAAAAATTGAGTTTAGGTAAGCTGATAACTAATTCACGCTTGGAAAGTTTTTCATCAAATGCATGCTTGCGTGACCAAATTTCTTATGCCATAACCAAGGATCGTCAGAAATTGAAGTTAAGCAAATATGACCATCTATATTTTCGAAGTCATCAAGAATATAGACATTTCCATACCTTTTACCTGGGAGGATTATTTTACTTGTTTCGTCCTCAATAGAGCAACCTGTTTTCTTAAATTTTACCTCATATCCCGAGTCACATAGTTGACTTATACTCAGGAGATTGTAGTTAAGTCCATCCACGAGTAAACTTCAGTGATATTGCAATTATTGTTGAAAGGAACTGTTCCAGTACCAACTGTCTTCCCTTTTGAATCATCACCAAATTTTACTTTTCCTCCATCAATTTTTGTAACATTCTTAAACAGATTCTTGTCACCTGTCATGTGACTGGAACACGCACTGTCCAAATACCGTTTTCCTTTGTGACTTCTTCTGTGGTGTTCCTGCAAAACATGATTTTCATTTTTTCTTAGGTACCCAAGCTTGCTTGGGTCCTTTTTGGTTAGCATTACTAGATTTAGGATTGTTTTTGGGTCTCCAAATCCATCTTGACACATTTGATTTACGAAAATGAGAAAAGGAATACTTATGTCCACCCTTATTACAGTAGTGACATTTGGGACTTGATCCAGTTTTGGAGTTCCCATTTGTGTTAGTACTAGTGGACTTTGTTCCGGCTAGTCCCTCTTCAGTCGACTTGTAAGTCGTCTGGCTGGACTTTGTAGAACTATGACTGGTGGATTTGCGCATGCTGTTAAGCTGCACTAGTAATCCATCATACTCATCCTGAAGTACATCTTGTTATATTTCACATACTTCAAGTTTGAGTTCCAGTCTCTTACTTCTCTATTTAGTCTTTTTATTTCATCTAACAGTTTTTGTGACTCTTTCAAAGTAAGATCAATAATATCCTGCAATTCATTACATCTTTCATAATTGTGAGGTCTTACCTCACTTGTTTCACCTCGTGCCGTGAAACAATTTTCATTTTCGTCTTTTCCATCATCATTTAAATCGTCCTCATCTGTCCAGTATCCAGAGATCTTGTTCATATCGTTTTCTAGTATCGTCATAAAGCATAGGTTAGTTATTTCTTCATGTTCTGAACTGTCTTCATCACTCCAGCTTCCGAATGATTTGTTCTTGTTAAATCCTCTGGATACTTTTCTTTTGAGCTCAGGACATTCAGCTTCAACATGTCCAGATCTTCCACATTCATAACACTTGCCATCATTTTTGTCTTGTTCACTATATTGCCTGGTTCATCTGGATGCGAACCTGCCCTTCTTGGTATTTATGTATCTTCTCATTAGTCCATCCATGTTTCTTAATACCAAGGCAATTTCTTCTTTAAGCGCTTTAGGGTCATCATCAATGTCACTTTCTGTTCTATCATGTAGATTTGAATGCTACAGTCTTTTTCTTCTCTTCTTGAGTTGTTTTCTTGAGATGGGTTTTCTCGAAATCAATGAATTCTCCTCTAAGTTCATCATATGACATTTTGTTCAGATCTTGAGATTTAAGGGTGGCGACCTTTGTCTGCCAAGTGGTGGGCAGACTTCTCAGAATTTTCCTAACTTGATCACCACTTGAGTATGGTTTGCCAAATGCTTTTAGATCACTTATGATTTTGATAAATCTAGCAAACATTTCTTCGATGGATTCTCCTTCCTTCATCTGGAAGAGTTTGTAGTCATGAACCAGCATATTGATATGAGTTTCCTTCACCTTGCTTGTTCCTTCATAAGTAACTTTAAGTTTATCCCACATCTCCTTGGCTATGTCACAACTGGAGATCTTCTTGTATTCTTCACCAGTTATAGCATTGTAAAGCAGATTCCTTGCTTTGGCATTAACTTGCACAATCTTCATTTGTTCTTCAGTGTATTCATCAATATCTTCAGGATCAACAGGGGGTTGGGCAGAAACCGGTAGTGGGTAGTTTCCCTTTTTGATGACTCTCCATACTTTAACATCATAAGATTTTGCGTATATTTCCATACACACTTTCCAGTGGGAGAAGTGTTGACCGTTAAGTATGGTGGCCTCACTTGTGATGTTCCTTCCTGGAAAAGTGCTTCAACAATAACTTGGTTTGCCATGATATTTTCTCTCAAGCTGTTAAGCAAAGCAAAATGAAATGTGAACCAGGCTCTAATACCAATTGAAAGTACAAGAGGGGGTGGGATGAATTGACTATTTTTAATTTTATTCTTTATAAGTTGACTAGTTTTACAAGTAGTCGATTAATTATGATAGCTATATAATAAAGCAGCAGAGTATAAAATCAAAAGTAAATTGCAGGAATTAATGACACCACAATTTTATACTGGTTCGGATTCAATGCGAATCCTAGTCCAGTCCCCTTGGGTTTCAAGGGTGTTCTCTTTCAGTGAATATGATTCTCGAGTACACAATGAGTGGTGTAGATTACACCGATGGTTCAGTTTCTATGACACTCGTTTCACTTTGATACAAGGCCTCACCAGTGGTTTTCTCTCTTTCTTCTCTAACTTGTTACACAATAGATCTGGAAGAGCTACAATGTTTGTTTGTAGTAGAACAAAGTGAGGGTATTTGGTTCGATCAAAGTGTATTCTCTAAGATACAAAAACGGGTTTAAATACTTTGAGAGACACTTGATTTCTCAGAGATTTTCCAACCCAAGAGATTTGATCCTTGGAAAGAGATTGATTCTTTCCAAGAATAAGGTTATTTCGCAACGGCTATGGCTGATGAGAGACGTTGATGAATTCCTTTGATGGAGTCGGATATCCTTCCCAGAATCTTGGTCTTTCCGGATTTAGCATGTTTGATTGATTTACTTCCAAGATCTTCGATATTCTTGATTTATTGCTTCCTTCAATCTAGCCTAAGTTAATTCCGCTATTCTCATTGATTCCTTCAATCTTGGATGCATTCCTTGATCTTCTCTGATTTATACCTTCAATTCTCGAATGTGTTTCATGGGTTCCTACACATAGAACAAATATATTATTTTCATCATTAGAATCAAATCTAACATCTACAACTACTACAACTACACTAAATTAGCTAAGCCTACAACAATTCTACACATACATTACATAAGATACATAGTGTAGGAACATATTTTGTATCAAAGCCAAGCTCCCTAGCATGTAAAAGCATCCTTACACACCCCACACTTGGCCCAAATTCATACACAAATATACTCGGTTACTTAGACTTCACGGTACACCAAAATCTCCATTCAAACATTTTAACAAACACATTATGGCCATAAAGTGTGTGTATTCTAATTCAACAATGGTGGAACATGGTGGCCCTCCCAAATTTAACGAAGTAGAGGAACTTCTAGTTTACTACTCCGTATATACAATAACCACACAATTTCGACCAATTCAATCCATCCACCATAAAAATTTCTTAAGCACTACATAGGGGAAAAATTTTGGGGATTAGGGAACTTTGGGGATGGGATGTACATTGTTATCTAACAATTAAAAACACAAAGAAGAAGAAGAAGAAGAAGAAGAAGAGATGGAGAAATAAGAACATACCTCTAGAGTTTAGGTTGAGATCAAGAGAAAACTTGAGAAAATTTTGAGAGAGAAGAGGAAGAAGATGCAGCAGAACCAGCGTTTGAAGAAGAAGAACAACATTTTTTTTTTCCAGATTTTATTAAGTTGGAGTTTGGGTGGTTTTGGGTTATGGATTAAGTTGGGTTGGGGATGGGTATGAGTATTAGGATGGGTCCTAGTGTTAGTGTAAGTGGGTATTTGGGTTGGTTTAAATGGGTATGGGTTATTAAGTACAAAACAAAAAAAAACGAAAACGAAAAAAAAAAAAATTTACTTGGATAACCCCCAGCCCGGTGCCTCGTGCTATGCCTGGCGCTGGGGTTTTAGAGCATATTGTTTTCAGCTCCCTAGGCAGCTCCTGGCACTGGCGTGGGCACTGTTTCGCTAAATTATTATTGTTATTTTTTTAAATTAACATCCCGATCCCCCGAGCCTTTTATATACTCAATTTACACATCCTACACCATTATATCTATAATTTCTATACCTACAAAGAAAATGCAAACTCTATCTACTCTAACTAAAAAATATTAAGAACTTAAACTATGAAAGCAATAAAAATTGGATTGCCTCCCAACAAGTGACTGATTTAATATCACGACACGACGCAGAATCTCGCTTACTCATCAGTGAGTACAACCTTGGTTTTCTCACGATTAATTATTCCTCCCCAATAGTGCTTGACTATGTGTCCATTCACCAAAAACTTTCTTTCACCGTGTAAAGCTCGCAACTCAATTGAACCATAAGGAGTGACTCTCACCAACTCAAACAGGTCTGACCATCTCGATTTTAGCTTCCCAGGAAACAACCTTAGTCTAGAATTTAATAATAATACATGTTGGCCTGGCACAAAATGACGCGGCTTAATGTGCTTGTCATGCCATCTTTTTGTCTTTTCGTTGTAAAGTTTAGCATTTTCATAAGAATGTAGCATGAACTCATCTAACTCATTCAACTGCAGAAGTCTTTTCTCGCCCGCGGCTTCAAGGTCCATGTTCAGCTTCTTAATGGCCCAATATGCTTTGTGTTCAAGTTCAATGGGCAAGTGGCATGCCTTCCCATAGGCTAACTTGTATGGTGACGCCCCAATTGGCATTTTGTATGCGGTTCTGTATGCTCATAAGGTATCATCTAACTTTGCAGCCCAATCCTTCCTATTCACACTCACCGTCTTCTCTAATATTTTCTTTATTTCTCTGTTCGACACCTCGACTTGTCCACTCTTTTGAGGATGATATGTTGTTGCAACTCTATAGCCTCCATATTTCTCTAGAAGGTTATTCAACAACCGATTGAAAAGTGTGTTCCTTCATTACTAATCAAGGCACGTGGAGTCCCAAACCTCGAAAATATGTTCTTTTTCACAAACGCAGCTACAACCATGGCATCATTTGTTGGAAATACAATCTCCTCTACCCATTTTGACACTAGTCAACTGCTAGCAAAATGTATGTATTTCCTCTAGACAATGGGAATGGTCCCATAAAATCTATCCCCAGCACATCAAAAATTTCAACCTCCAGGATATTACTCAAGGGCATCTTGTGCCTCCTTGTGATCATTCCTGTTCTCTGACACTGGTCACACTTCTTAACAAATGCATGGGCATCCTGGAATAGAGTTGGCCAAAATAAACCAGATTGTAATACCTTTGCAGCTGTTCTATCGCCTCCATGATGGCCCCCATAAGGTGATGCATGGAAATCATACAACACTAATTCTACCTCTTTATCTGGAATGCATCTCCTCATCAACTGATCAACACATTCTTTGTACAAATATGGCTAATCCCAATAGTAGAACTTCAAATCATGTAAGAACCTCTTTCTTGCTTCAGATTCAATTTCAGGAGGAAGTAACCCACTCACAAGATAATTCACATAGTCTGCATACCATGGGGAGGGTCTTGGGTGATAGCAAAAAGTTTCTCATCAGGAAATACTTCTTTAATTTGTCCACCCTCCTCCATGTGGTCATGGTTTTCCATCCTTGATAAATGGTAAGCTACTTGATTCTCAATGCCCTTTCAATCTCTTATCTCCACATCAAATTCCCGCAACAACAAAACCTAGCGCATCAATCTAACTTTAGATTCTTTCTTTGTAAATAGATACCTGGTTGTTGCATGGTCGGTATGGACTATGACTTTTGTTCCCACCAAGTATGTCCGAAATTTTTCAAAGGCCCACACAACAGCTAACATCTCCTTTTCAGTGGTGGTGTAATTCATTTGTGCATCATCAAGATTCTTACTCGTATAGTAAATGGAATAAAACACCGTGTCTTTCCTCTGGCCTAGCACTACCCCAATAGCATGGTCATTTGCATCACACATAAGTTCAAACGGTAGGGACCAATCTGGTGCGACAATAATGGGAGCAGCTATCAATTTATTTTTGAGTTCTTCAAATGCTTTCAGGAAGGCTTCATCAAAATTTAATGTTACATCTTTTTCAAGCAACCTGCACAAAGAAGTAGCAACTTTAAAAAAATCTTTAATGAAGCGCCGATAGAATCTCGCGTGTCCCAAGAAACTCTGGACACCCTTCACAGAAATAGGTGGAGGTAATTTTTCAATCGCCTCCACTTTTACCTTATCAACTTCACTGCCACTCCTAGACACTCTGTGACCCAAAACGATGTCTTCCCGCACCATAAAGTGACACTTCTCCCAATTCAAAATCAGATTTTTTTCTTCACAACGGGTTAACACCATGCTCAAATTCTTCAAACAATCATCATAAGATGACCCCAAAGACTGAAAAATCATCCATAAAAACTTCCACAAATTTTTCCACCATATCGGTGAAAATAGCCATCATGCATCTCTGGAAAGTAGCCGGTGCATTACAAAGACCAAACAACATTTGCTTGAAGGCGAAAGTTCCATAAGGATAAGTAAACATGGTCTTCTCCTGATCCTCTGGGCATATGACAATATGATTGTATCCCAAATAGCCATCAAGAAAGCAATAATATTCATGTCCCACTAATCTGTCCAACATTTGGTCAATGAATGGAAGTGGAAAGTGGTCCTTGCGGGTTGCTTTGTTGAGCCTTAATCAATGCAGACTCTACACCCCGTCACAATGCGAGTACGAATTAACTCATTTTTCTCATTCTCAATCACAGTCATCTCCCTCTTTTTGGGAACACATTAAATTGGGCTTACCAAGTTGCTGTCAGAAATAGGAAAGATGATACATGCATCGAGCAATTTGATTACTTCCTTCTTCACGGCCTCTTTCATAATGGGATTAACCTCCTTTGTTGCTCAACACTAGGGCGGTGTCCATCTTCCAAGAAGATTTTATGCATGCAAAATGATGGACTGATTCCTTTGATATCCGCAATTGTCCACCCAATATCCTTTTTATGCTCGCGAAGTACTCTGAGAAATATATCTTCTTGTGTGTTAGTCAGGCTAGATGAGATAACCACATGCAATGTCTCAGAGTTCCCCAAATAAGCATAGCGCAGATGCGCTGGAAGGGGATTAAGTTCTAGACTTGGAGCTTCTTCAATAGATGGCTTAGGAGGGGTCAGAGTGATAGGCTTGTCCAGCTCCTCAAATTTTCCTAACCCATGGACATAACTGCAGGACATATCAAGTACTTGCTCAATTTCTCCCCTCGTTTCATTTTCACTGTCCTCTTCATCCCCAATCAAATCTCGTTCAAAAGGATCAATAGGGCTCATATAAGGCACCAATGATGTAGCATCACTTTCCACCACGAAAATCGTGGATAACTCTTCATAGTGGGCTGATAATCTTAGTGCTTTATATATATATATTTAATACCTCCACTCAATCACCTACTCTCATCATCATATATCCTTCGCAAACATCAATAATAGCTCGGCCCGTGGCTAAGAATGGACGCCCCAAATAAATAGGACTTCCTGATCAGGCTCGTAGTCTAAGATGATGAAATAAGCAGGGAATATGAAAGAGCCTACTTGAACTAGCACATCTTCAATCACTCCTTCAGGATGAGTAAGGGAGCGATCAGCCAACTGTAAGATTACCGTTATCGGGCGTGGATCACCCAACCCCAACTGTCTGAACATAGATAGCGGCATAAAATTGATGCTATCTCCAAGATCACATAAATATCGCCTAACTGCATGCTTACCAATCTAGATTTGGATAGTGAAACTACTCGAATCCTTTAATTTCTGAGGTAGGTTGCTTTAAATTATTGAGCTACATTCCTCAGTGAGTGCCACTGTCTCGAATTCAGTCAACCTCCTTTTATTTGTCACAGTGTCCTTGATGTATTTAGCATATTTGGGAACTTCTTGCAAGATGTCTACCAATGGAATGTTAATTTGCACTTGCTTCAAAATATCAAGGAACATTTTATACATGGCATTATCCTTCACTTTCTACAATCTTTGATGGAAGGGGGTGGCTTTGCAACCAATGGTGGGGGTTGCTCAGCCACCGCCTCTTCAGTTGGTTTCTCTGATTCCTTTGATTTGTCTGATGTTGATTCTATAGTGGTTGGCCTCTCATTAAAAGTCACTTGCTTTCTCTTTTTTGACTGGACTTCTTCTAATTGTCTTCCATTCCTCAATGACACGACATTAATAGATGCTTTAGGATTAGCCTCAGTGTCACTTGAAAGAGATCCAACTGGTCTGGTATTTTGGGAACGGTCAAGTTGTCCCAATTGGCGCTCCAAATTTCTCATTGTTGCGGCTTGGGCTTGGGCTTGCTGATTAGCCATCAATTTTTTCATCATTTCCTCAAGGAGACTTGTTGGATTCGCTTGTTGTTCAGCCTGAGGTGGTCTATATTGTTGTTGAGGAGCTTGAGGACGATATTGATTTTGAGTACCTTGGTTTCCACCCCAAGAGAAGTTTGGGTGGTTCCTCCAGTTGGGATTGTAAGTGTTCCCATATTGGTTTGTCTGGCTCATATTTGCATTACCCACAAAGCAGACAGACTCTGGATTAACACTTCGTTCATCTGGTTATGATGAGGACAATCTCTGCGTAGCCCCTTGAACCTCTCCCAAGCTGAGTATAAAGACTCTCCTGCTTTCTATTTGAAGGCAACTATCTCACTTCTGATCTTTGCAGTTTTGCCTGAACTTTGCCAAAAATTTCCTTGCCAAATCATTCCATGATGTAATAGAATTAGTTGGTTCTACCTTCATCCATCGTTGCTTCGCCCAACAAAGAGAATGAACAAAAGTGTGAGCCTCACATATTCTGGAGTGACCTCGTTAGTGATATAAGTATCACTAATCTCCAAGAAGTTCAGAATATGATGTTGTGGATCCTCGTGTGGAAGACCCATAAATTGCCCATTTGCATGAAGTAACTGGATCATGCTATGTTTCAACTTAAAGTGCCCAGTTTTTCTGGGCTTCGCGATGCTGGAGGTGACATTAGCAATGCTGGGCATCGCCACCTCCTGAACAACCATGTGTTGCTCCTTTTCCACGTTCACAGAAAATTGAACGAGTGCCTGAAGATTATTTGTATCCTTTGCTTCCCTCAATCTCCTATGAAATGTTCTCTCAGGTTCGGGGTAAAAGCCGTTGAATCTGTCCTGGCTTCTGACCCTACGCATTCAATCAAGGTTCCAGAGATTAGAGCAATAATTAAGTAACGTTAGACTAGACGAAATAAACAATTAAAGAAAAACCTAGAAAGTAATCAATATTCAAGTCCCCGACAACGGCGCCAAAAACTTGTTGCTCCCAAATGCACACGCAAGTATACGTGGTCGTATAAGTAATAAAATGATAAGTCGAGTGTCGAACCCACAGAGACTTGTACCAACTACCCACTAAATTTACTAAAATTGTTATTCAGCCAAGCCAAAATCAAGTCCAAGAATATGATTATACTAACTATAATTCTAAGTAATAACTAAATTATCAGGTAACAAGTTGATTTTGTGTATTCAGTAGAGACAAATATTCCAGGGTTGTGATCCATTCACCACTCATATTGTGTTCTAGTTAACTCTCCCTTTCATGCAATTCACTCATGGTTGCTAATTAATCGTTAATTGCTCTCATAGCATTCTCCCGAAGTACTACTCGCCTATTCGAAATAAATTAACGCCTATATTCCTATGAAATTAATCTATTAAGAACGCATTAAGATTACGATATTTAATTAAGCAAGGTAACTAGATATATTCCTATCCTAACCACAAATTTCTCCCCCCCCCCTCCTCCAAGAGTTAAGATCACGCTCTCTTCAATTCTTCTATAATTTATACATGGCTTTCCCAAGCATATCATAGATAGTAAATAGAACTTAACTGCTGGTCAGACAATTAAGCAATTAATCATAGAATTGAAAAACAACCATATATTAGTGAATTGTAATCAAGGTTAAGCTAACGCTAAACGACAATATTCACGGCTAAATCACAACCCCAGAATAATGGGTTTGTAGCCACTCATGATAAGAACAAACAATTTCATAAGTGTTGAATAATTGAAATACTACAAAAAGATGAAGAAAACTGAGATCTCTTCACTTCCGAATGTTTCTTGTGTGTATTCCCTCTCAAAAGTGGCGTCACCCCCTCACAAATAAGTTTAGTCTTGCTTTTATACGTATTGGGTAGGTCTAGGGCCGAAATAACCGTGTCCCGGGTGAATTTGGAGAAGATCCATGCCACCAGCGCCCTGCTCAGCACTAGGGCCCTCAATGGTGCTGTGATTTTTTTGCTACTGGTTCTGGCTCCACAAGTAGCTCAGGGCGCTGCCTGTGGCGCTGCAATGTCCCATTTTCCTGTTTTCGTCCGTTTTGGCTCTAATTTTGCACATTTCGCCCCTGATTTCTCCCGAATCATTCCTACGCATAAAAAAACCTCAAATTAATATAAATCAACACATCTCACATCCTAAATCCGCGAAACAAACGTAAAACATGAGGCGATATACACACACATACTTTAAGCAAAACATCAAAAAGAGAGTAGTATTTTAAGTAATTTGAGATAATTCTCAATTATATGGATAATTGGTTAATGGAAGATTAATAAATTAATTAAGAAATTAAGTGGATAATTTTTGGATAAGCCTTATAACCATTAACGTGGCAGCAAACCTTTCTCAAATGAATGACTCTTAATTCATTTGATAAGGTGTCTTTATTGGAGGCTAAGTCATCACCTTAGTGAGGCCCACACCCACTAAAGTATAAGACTTCTCTAATTCACACAGATAAGTGAATGATAATTATACAAAATAACCTCCCTACATCATTAAAGAGAATGAAAATGCTTGCTAGAGATTCGGATGAAATTCTCCAAAAAGAATTCATGTGAACCCTTACAATGCTTTGCAACGTGAATTACAAATTCTAAGGGAGAAATGTGCAATCTTTCTCCAGAATATCATACGGATTTTCCCCTACTTCGATCCACCATTACATGTTTTGCCGCAATTAACGTGTGTTGGAAGAATTGTCAAGAGAATCAGCTCAGGTATGTTAAGACTAAACCTTTTCTTCATTTTGGCATGATCCAGTAAATACATGTGTTTGATAACGAGACACAAAGAGAAGTTCATACTCCCGAATTTATATACATTATGCTAGTCTCATAAGTTATAGTATTCTCCCTTATCGGGACTTTTTATTCAATTGAGTATTGTCTCCTTCCAGTCAAGAGAGAAAGGGGTTCTGTATATATATATATATATATATATATATAGTATTATAGTATTTTCAACACCATCGAGCTATAATAGGTGGGCAGGCCCCTATTAGGCAACCTCAGATCAGATGGTAAGTTATATACCGAGCCTACTGTGGTCGAGCGCCTATGAGTGAGCCCAGAATGGCCAATATACAGAGCCTAGTATGTCCGAGCGCCTATAAACGAGTCTACTACGACAGAGTAGTTATATATACCGAGTCTTATAGGGCCGACAACTATTTTACTTACTATATTGAGATAGTTGAGTCAGTACCAGCATGTAAGCATATCTTCAGATTATCTTTGACTCTCAGTTACTTTCAGTTATTATATTATCAGTCCAGTTTCAGCTTTAAGTTATTTTTTTGCCTTACATACTCGGTACATTATTTCGTACTGACGTCCATGTTGCTGGGGACGCTGCATTTCATGCCTGCAGGTATAAACAATCAGTTTGACGAGCCCTCATAGTAGACGAGGTTAGCTTTCAGCGAATGATCAGTAAGACGCCAACTCATTCGGAGTGCAGCCGAGTCTGAGTTATCGTGTTAGAATTTTGCTACAAACTTATGGGTAGGTTGGTACCCTGTCCTATTTGATGTCAAATACTCTTAGAGGCTTTATAGACAGATGTTCATTTTGTACCGTATGTCAGAGGCCTTGACGCCCATATGTATTCATGTTTTAAGAAAGATGGTTCATTGATACAGTGGTTTCTCACTTATAGTTATAAATTAAGATTTGTGGCTATGTTGGCCCAGTTATCAATGATAGTACAATAAGAAAGATATGTTATGTTGGTACTCGGTTGATTAAGGCACCGGGTGCCCGTCGCGGTCAATCGGTTTGAATTGTGACAGTAGGTTTGGTTGATGGTAGTGGTTCAGGGTAGTAGCTAGTGGTGATTAGTGGTGTTGGTAATTATGATTGAGGATGGTGGTGATAAGGGGTGACAGTTAATAAGGGCGGGTGGTGGTGGGCAATGGTAGTTTAAAATGATGGGTAGTGACAGTTATGATTGTTGATGGTGATGGGGTGGTCAGTTGTGGTAGTTGAGGTGGATGCATGTTTGTGGTTTAGAATAATGGTGGTGGGAGTAGTGCGGATGGCGGGTTGTGGTGGGAGTGGTGCGGATGGCGGGTGGTGATAATCGATTATGGTGGCGGCTATGATTGAGGATGATGTTGGTGATGGTGGTTGAGTATGGTGGCGGCGGCGGCAGCAGCATGGTGGTAGTTGATAATGGTAGGTTGTGGCGACAATTAATAATAAATATAAATGATAGGATCATAATGAAATTAAGTCTCTATTATGGATCTTAATTATACTGACCTATTCAGTCTCATTAAGTAGTTGTGAAGTAAAATAAATAAATATACTTAATGATTAAGATATGAATAATTAAAATTCAAATTTTAGAAATAAATATACTTAATATCTGAAATCTAAATAATTAAAATTCAGACCTCCATTAATTACAAACAAACGAGGCCTCAACTTGATTGAGCTTTTTTGTCAAATGTGAAAGCGAAATGGAAATAAAAAGACTATGTATAACATGAAATTGCAGAGTTGTGGATTACATTCTTTGGAATCATTGCACGTGACTTTGTGTCACTTGTCACTTGTCACTAATGAATGCTTACTAGATTCTCCCCTTTATAAAAAGAACAAACAAATGCTCCACGAGCATCTCCTTCCTTTTTATGATGTCACATTTCTTTCAAAGGACAGTCCGGTATATAAAGTATTGGGTAAAAGTCGCATCCCAAATGGTAACTTATTCTGAAACATATATTAATAGTTGATTTCACAATTCAAACTTATGACTTATAAATTACAATTTGATTGTTGCTCCGAGGCTCCCAACTCACTTTCCTTCAAAGGCACAAATCGTTTTGACGTCATTTTATAGAATAAGTAATTTGTACCTTTATCAATGTATTTTATGTCCGGATCAGTAAATGGAAAGTGACGTTCAATAGATTCCAATTCACACATCAAATTGAATATTTGGATTTTAGAAGCATTATGCTACGTACTGTTCGATATGGTGGCCAGGTTAAGCAATTATTCCCCTAATGCGGTTCATGTCGGAAACTCAATTATTGGGGTTTTGGACAAAAGTGACATTAATATCTGGAAAAAAAAAGTTACATTTCTTTATATATATAATGCGATAATATACGCGTTATACATCAACGGAGTTTTGTCCGTTAATGTATAGCGTGGTATATTACCGCGATATACATATATAGCGCCCAGATTTAACGCGTTACGTACTGACGATTTGACTGTCAGGTATAGCGCATGAAATAAACACGCTATATTTGTTTCTGGGTCCACTAATATAGCGCACATTAAAAGAGCGCTATACATCAAAAATTTCAGCACCCCAGGCTAACCATTTCCTTACATAAAGGGGTTAGAATTTTAGGAAAATCCATTCAAAAAATATTCTAACTCCCGTTCAATTATTTCTTCTTGTTAAATTCTCAAGTATTTTTTCATAATTTCTGAAGAACGTAGAATAAGAGTTTCATTATATTGTGGG